>APFE031129320.1:116668-216531 GCA_000404065.3 Pinus taeda
TGATTTGTAAAAATGTACTATGATACAAAATATTCACCCACTAAAAATTTAAAACCCCTTAATTTCGCCAAAGGGAGAGCATTCGCCCCTAAAATCACCCCTATTTTTGTGAATTCAATGGAGTGAGTATGACTGCAGGTTGCCCTAGCCGGAGTCTGGACTTTGGAGCTTGTGGAGATTATAAATTTATAACGTTACACTGCTCACACCATATTAAATATATATAAAAAAAAATTATAATTTTTTTTTTTAACTTTTAATTTTTTACATGCCCCTCAATATGACGTTCTTGAAAATGAATGGTAATTTGAGCATAATGTGGAGGTTTTATATTAAAATGTATTTTACAGGTAAAAATGCGAAATACGGGCATACGAGCATCAAATTTAACACCTGCCGCCTATCTATCAATCAAACTTTCCCTAATGAGTCTATCCCTTCTGAGCTATGTATACATCCGATTTTGAAGTCTGCCTTAATAGAGTGTCCAGAAATATGTGAATCTTCCTAAATGCATTTTTTTGTAAGGATAATTTAGGTATCCAGCCTTGCTATTTGCAAATGTGAAAATCCGAGGAGCATTGCAAATTGTGATTGGAGATGCATTGATGGGACCAACCGTTTACACTTTCGTATAATAATTAACTTTTGATTGTTTTGTTGTTAACTACGTAGCTGGTTGACTTTATGGCGCTATACTATAGTGTTAATGATTTGAGTACAGGTGTCCTGGCCTTGGGGCTCATTCCGTCCCGCCTCTTACCAAGCCCCCGAAACCCTAAGTCAGGTCATTTTGCTACTTGGGAGGTGAAGCCTCCGATTTGTTTGTTTGTTGCTCTGCAAAACAACGATTCTGCTCAGGTTGTTTTCCAAGGGTTTTGTCTCACTATACCTCATCATGCATTTCCGTGAGGGTTTCAACCTGCGTATGCTGTCAATGTTTCCTGTTTTGTGCTCGTTTTCTCGGCTCCAGGCCTAGAACCATGGTTTCAGGGTCTGGTTACAATTTTACTCGGCCCTCGTTATGTTTTCGGTTGTAGTATTTTGTTATTCGTTGTTGGTTACAATGTACTTGCTCCACTGTTTGATTGTTTGTTTGGTTCTTACCACAGGTTGCGGTTGCAGAGTGGCTCAACTCTCGGCTCTCATTCAGTGGTTATCCAGAGGTAAGTTTGTGCTCCATGCTAGTTATTTTTCCTCATTTTCTTCTGGCGCTGATAGCTCTTGGTCTCTGTGGGTAGTGATCTTCATGGCCATAACCTTTGTCTATGATTTCTCCTGCGGTTTGCACGAGCTCGGCTCTCTCAGTGACCCTTCCTCTATTTTCAACCCTGTATCTTTAGTTTCATTTCACTGGTCTTGATGGCTTGCTTGTTGGCCCTGCAGGTACGTGACTTGGTTCCATTTGTTGACCTCACACCCTGACTCCTACGCTCGAACAGGGTAGGGTTGCTCCTTGAAAGTTCTCTATTTGTCTGTTTGAGGGTTTTGCTATTCGTAGGTTTTATGATACTATAGTCCTGGTTTGGCTTCGGCCTTGTTGTTTCTTGGCCTCACTGTGCATGTAGCTTCACTATATATTTATGGCTCCACTATTAACTTGTGTTTATAATGATATGGTCCTGTGGTGACCTCGCGGTGGTTTTTGGCACTGTCAACTTTGTTTTATTTATGGTCTCTGAATATTGGATTGTGGATGTTCAACTTTGACATATCTATCTTATATATATATATATATATATATATATATATTATATATATATATATATATATATATATATATACAATGATTTATGTTGATAAAAAATTTCCAAAGGAAATTGTTATGAGTTTGATTCTATACTTGTAGTTTTTTCTTGGGTGTTCCTCCGACAGTGGCACTCTTGTTTCTTCCATAGGCCTGCTTCGTTATATTGCTGAACTTGTCTGGATGCCCTTTTTGCTTCTGTGCTTACTGTTCACTGTTTTTCATCATTATACTATAGAAAAGAAAATGATTTTAATTGAATTACGCAGAAAAATACTTAAGCTGTAATATATATGGGTTCGGATGTATTTGTTCTTTAGAAGGTTTCTGTGATTTTTTTCTATTAAATTCTATGATGGTTAAAAAAGACTACCATCATTGTTTCCTTTTTTAGTTTTGTAAGGAACACTGGATAGTTATCAAACTGCCAGCAGTTACATTAGGTTATTTCTCAATAATTGTCCTCTCTTTATTTGTAATCTAAAAATAACACTTTATTTTTTTTAAAAATAAAAGAAAATGTAAGGAAACACTAATGGTGGGTTGAGACAATCGTTTTTAGAAATTTAAATGAAATGAAAAATAACGAAAACTCAATCTGGTAGAAAAGAAAAACTCCCAGCTGTGACCTCCCTGAGCTGGATGCTCCTGCAACAGGCTCTTGGGGTAGGTGAAAATTCATGGCTCCGGTCCATGAGCTTCTCAATAGAATATGATGTATGTTGTATCTATCCTACATCAAGCCACGAATTGTCCTCTATAGGGCAGTTCTTCCAGTTGATGAGGTACTATAGGTACTCCTTTCTTTGAGTCTACCTAACCACCTGTGTATCAAGGATTCCTTTGATTTCAAGTGGCTGCGGTGAAGGCATTTGTCTCATCCATGAATTATTCTCTCCCTGGGTATCTCACTTTGGTTGTGCCAAACTGTCCTCTTCCGGACTGGAAGTGTATGGGAGTAAATCTACCACATTAAAAGATGGGCGATATTCCTATACCTAGAGGCAATTGCAGTTCATAGGCATTTGCAGAAAACTTGCACAAAAGTTTACAAGGTCCAGTTTTTTTTAATTTCAGCTTATGGTATTCTCCCTTGTGGAATCTTTCTTTGCACAAATGCACTAGAAATTGATCCCCTACATTAAATTGTACCTCCCGTCATTTTAGATTTGCTTTCTGTTTCTACCTTTGACCACTATCCTGTAACTTTGTCTTCATCTTCTCATGTAAATCATTAATTACACTTGCAAAGTCTTCCCCATCAGCGCTTCTTCTTTCTAACTGTCCCAAATCTTGTAGCTCATGCACTCCTCAAGGATGCATTCAGATAAGATCTAAAAAGGACTATTTTCTGTGCTTTGATTCTATGAATCATTGTAAGCAAATTATATTTGAGCAAGTACATGATCCCACATTTGTGATTTTTCCCCAACTAGATTCCATAGCAGGTTTCTAACTTTGACTGTTATGCTGTAATTTCATCTTCATCTTCTCATGTAAGTCATTAATTGCTCTTGCAAAGTCTTCCCCTTCAACACTTTTTCTTTTTAACTATCCCAAATCTTGTAGCTCATGTAGTCCTCGGGGATGTATTCATACAAGATCTGAAAAGGACTATTTCCTGTGCTTAGATTTGGTGAATCGTTGTAAGAAAATTCTGTTTGAGAAAGTACATGATCCCACATTCGTGAATTTTCCCCAACTAGATTCCATAATAGGTTTCCTAAGCTTCTGTTCACTACCTCTATCCACCCATCAGTTTGTGGGTGATAAGCGGAGCTGAAATTTAACTTCGTGTATAACTTTTTCCATAAGGTGTGCCAGCAATGTCTTGTGAATTTCACATCCCTGTCGCAAATAATGGACTTGTGTAAGCCATGGAGTCTGATGACTTCAGTGAAAAACAAGTGTACGACATGGGTAGCGTCACTGGGTATTTTGCAAGGGATGAAGTGTGCCATCCTCAAGAATTGGTCTGCCACCACCATGATGGAATCAAAACTCCATTGTGTTTTGGGCAGACCTAGGACAAGGTCTAGACTGACGGAATCCCACAGTCTATTTGGAATAGGCAAGGGTGTATACATCCCCATGTTCTGATTGTGCCCTTTCGCCAACTGACATATCTTACACCTGGTCACATACCGTTGCACGTCTCTTCGCATCTTTGGAAAGTAATAGAAATGACTGAGCTAATCCAAGGTCTTATCAATGCTAAAATGTCCAACTAGATCTCCACTATGTTTTTCCTGGATGATGTTCTCCCTCATCGAACATTCTGGAACACACAATTGTCCTCCCTTGAATAGCAGCTTCTCCTGCAAGTTATAGTCCAGCGATGGACTATTGTTCCTCAACAAAGGATTCTGGCAGGCTTCATAAACCTTCTTGAAATCTGCATCTGTTTGATACAAGTCCTTCAGGTGTTCAAATCCCAACACTTGTATCACGCTCTCCTGCAAGAGTATAACTCTTCTTCTTAGTGCATGTACTACCTTGTTCTCTTGACCACTGATATGCTTCAATACGAATGTAAAACTTTGCAAGTATTCCACCCATTTTGCATGCTTGTGATTTAGCTTTTGTTGCTGCATAACATATTGTAAAGTAGAATTATCAGAAAATAAGACAATCTCATTACCCAACAAATAATGTCTCCAATGCTTCAAGGCTTGGATGATGGCATAAAACTTGTTATCATAGGACGTATACATTTTCCTGCTTTGATTTAATTTTTCGCTGAAATATGATACTGGTTTGTCTTCCTGGCTGAGTACAACTCCTATGGCTATACCACTAGCATCACAACAAAATTGAAAAAGTTTGTTGAAATCAGGCAACCTCAAAATCGGCCTCTCAATGGTCTTCTTCTTCAATATGTGGAAGCTCTTCTCTACAGCTTCAGTCCAATGAAAAGGTTGACTTGCCTTTTTGATGGTATCCAACAGAGGTGCACAGATTCCATTAAAATTCTTTATACACTTGTGATAGAAACTTGCCAACCCATGAAGACTCCAAACTTACAATAGACTCTTAGTGGATGGCCAGCTAAGTATCGCTGCAACTTTTTTTGGGTCCATTTTCAACTCAGTTTCTGCAATCACAAAACCCAAATAGAGTAACTCTTTCTGAAAGAAAGAACATTTTTTCAAATTTATCAACAACTTGTTTTGCTGCAACTTCTCTAGAACATATCAAACATGTTGAAAATGTTCTTCCTTGGTCTTGTTGAAAATCAGTATATCATCAAGATACACAATCACAAATTTCCCAATGAACTCCTTCAACATCTCATTCATTAGGTGCATGAAAGTACTAGGGGAATTACTCAACCCAAATGGCATCACCAGCCATTCATATAGTCCTCCATTAGTTTTGAATGTTTTTTTTCATTCGTCCCCTTCTCTAATTCTAATTTCGTGGTATCCACTCTTTAGATCTATCTTCGAAAAAAATGCAGACCCACTCAAGTAGTCCATCATGTCATCCATTCGTGGTAATGGAAACGTGTACTTGATAGTAATTTTATTCATTGCTCATGAATCTGTACACATCCGCCACTCACCTCCTTTCTTGGGAGCTAAAACTATCATAACTGCACAAGGACTTAAACTTTCTTGTATCAAGCCTTTGTCCAACAATTCCTGTACCTACTTCCTGATCTCTTCATTGTCCTTGGGACTCATCTAGCAAGTAGCTTTGTTCGGTAAACTACTCCAGGGATGAAATCTATGTGATGACTGACACTCCACTTTGGTGGTAATTTATCTGGTAAATCATCCACCACAATTTCGCTAAATTCCTACAACAAATCCTGGATTTCTTTAGGTAAGTCAAAAATTTCAGTGTGCAACAATAGTACTATTAGTATCCTTACAATATCATACTTTAGCTCATCATCTTCAATCTACTTTAGAAATTCTTTTCCACCCACCAGTAGCACTTTTGTCCCACTAGTTTTTGTTGTTTCTTCTTCCTTGATGGGCACTAGCGTATGCTTAATCCTATCCTTGACAAACTTGTAACAGTTTCTTTTCCTGTCATGAACAACTTTTCGGTCACACTGCCATGGTCTACCTAGCAGAAGATGACACAGGGCCATGGGCATGATGTCACAAATCACTTTGTCCCTATACTTGCCAATATGGAGCTCCACCTCACACTGCTCGTCAACTAGCAGCTATCAACCCTTCTGTAACCAAGACACCTTATAGGGAGTTGGGTACTTCAACCCTTTTAGACCCAATCTCTCCACCGTCTCTGTTGCAAACAAATTATCAGTGTTTCCACTATCTATAATCAGTTTACAACATCTTCCATGTGATTTGCACATAGTCTGAAACAATTCCTTTCTTTGGGTTTGTTCAGTTGTTTCCTTTGTCGGTTTCAATAGTACCTTGTTCAAGACTAAGGCCTCTCCTGTCTCTGGTACATTCTCTACCCCTTGACAAGGTGCCTCTACTTCCTCTGTCTGAGCAACATATGCTACTCTTTGACTAGCTTGTTCTCTTTTAGGGAACTCAAAGGACCTGTGCCCCCATCTGTGGCACTTGTAACACTGGTAAGCAGCTCCTCTACCCCTGCCATTTCCCCTTCTCTCTAGTATGGGTTTCCTCCAATAGTGCTACCTTCCTTCTCTGTTGTCCTTGAGGTCTTTGAACTGCTACCCTCTTCACTGTTGTTGGCAGTCCTTCCTCTCCCAAAGGATTGTCGTTTCCCTCTACAAGTTTCTCATCCTCTCCTGGCATTCTTCTTCCTTCCGATCTTTTCTTATACCTTTAAGGCACTCTGGTATGCTTCCTCTATGGTTTTTGGAGAAAGAATACTTATCTCGTCCAATATCTCCAGCCTTAGGCCATTTAAAAACCTTGCTGTCCTACGCTCGAACTGGGTAGGGTTGCTCCTTGAAATTTCTTTGTTTGTCTATTTGAGGGTTTTGCTGCTTGTAGGGTTTATGGGACTATAGTGGTGGTTTGGCTTCAACCTTGTTGCTTCTTGGCCTCACTCTGCCTCTAACTTAATTTTATATTTATGGCTCCACTATTAAATTATGTTTGTAATGATATAGTCCTATGCTGACCTCGTGGCGGTTTTTGGCACTGTCAACTCTGTTTTATTTCCGGTCTCTGAATATTGGACTGTGGATTTTTAGATTGATATATATAAATATATATATATATATATATATATATATAAAAATATATAATATATAATATATATATATTATATATATATATATACAGTGATTTCTGTTGATAAAAAATTGCAAAGGAAATTGTTATGAGTTCGGTTCTATACTTGTAGCTTTTTCTTAGGTGTTCCTCCTACAGTGGCACTTTTGTTTCTTCCGTAGTTCTGAACTTGTCTAGATGCCCTTCTTGCTTATATGCTTACTGTTCACTGTTTGTCATCATTATACTATGGAAAAGAAAATGATTTTAATTGAATCACGCAGAAAAATACGTAAACTATAATATATATGGGTTCAGATGTTTTTGTTCTTTATAATGTTTCTATGTTTTTTTCTATTTAATTCGATAATGGTTAAAAAGTATTACCATCATTGTTTCTTTTTTTTCATTTTGTAAAGTACACTGGATAGTTATCAAACTACCAGTAGTTACATTAGGTTATTTCTGAATAAGTGTCCTTTCTTGATTTGTAATCTAAAAGTAACACTTTAAATTAAATTAAAAATAAAAAAACATAAGAAAACATTAACGGTGAGCTAAGAGAGTCATTCTTATAAATTTAAATGAAAATGGAAACTAACAAAAAACTCCTAGCCATAACCTCCCTGAGCTGGATGCTCCTGCATCATGCATGGAATTTTCAATGGTTTTCTCAAAGGTTCTCTAATGTTGTTTCCTTAGTTCACTTGTAACAAAGATAGATATTTTGTCGTAGTTTCGCATATGCACTCAAGTTATGTGAGCGTTGAGTCATTTTTGCTGAAGTATTGACAATGTACTACTTTCTTTTCAACAAACACTAATGGTGAGTTGAGATAGTCGTTCCTAGAAATTTAAATGAAAATGGAAACTAACAAAAAATCCCTAGCCATAACCTCCCTGAGCTGGATTCTCTTGCATCATGCATGGACTTTTCAATGGTTTTCTCAAAGGTTCTCTAATGTTGTTTCCTTAGTTCGCTTGGAACAAAGATAGATATTTTGTTCTAGTTTCGCATATGCACTCAATTTATGTGAGTGTTGAATCATTTTCGCTGAAGTATTGACAAAGTACTACTTTGTTTTTCATTTGAATTACTGGTTTGAGCTTCTTTAATATTTTGCAAAAAAGAGATTCATCTTTATAAGAATATTGAAGATTCCTTGTCAATCTTTATTACATGGATATTGCAACATAAATCTGAAGGGTTCATGAGATTATTTCATGTTTTATCATATTTTTTTAATGATAGATGTTACCTTCTAGGAAAATCTCAAATTTTCCCATCATATTACTTCAGTACATTAATGCAAATGCATGGGCTAGTTCAATGGGGCAAATGCACAGGTTTAGTTATTGAACGATATATGATGGATGCTGGCAGATACATGATGAAAACCGCCAGGATGAACACATAATTGAGAAATGGACATGTACCATCCAATGGCCAATGCCAATATACAACACTTAGAATTGCTTTGGCCATATTTTAAAGGGCGAATTTTACAAATATGTTGATAAGAAATTAAAGTTATATTAATTTTATGTTATTAAGATTTGATAATTTAGGTAAATTGTTATTATTATATTATAATAATAATTAAATATTAATTGCAATTATTTTCATTGGTTGAGTTGAATGACTATTATTACTTTGATTCAAATTTTTACTATTAATATGATCAGTTTTGATGAATATTGTTGTGATGGTTTTAAGGTTGGAAAAAACATCCTTAAATGTGTATAATTGTGAATTGGGCATAGTATCAATCTCACTCTTAATATTCCCTTTGAAAAAAACCAATTCTCCATAAAAAAGAATCACCTATTTAATTGGTAATATATATATATAAAATATATATTTTCAAAAGAACCATTAACTTTAAGTTTCCAATTAAATAAAAATTTAAAAACAATCATTATATATAACAATCTTTCACAAATAAATATTTTATTTTGAATAAAATTAAGATTTTATACCAAATTATATTGTAATATTCAAAATTTTATAACAAATTATATTATATTTGATTGAGTGAGTCCCCAACATTTCTGACTTCTAGATGAGTACATATTAAGGGAACCTAATTCACAATACAGATCTTTTTAATCATCATGTGCATTGAGCTATTAATAGTCATAAATTACAAGATATATTTTATGTGGGTCCATAACGAATATTGCTAATTTTTTAAAAATAAATAAATAATAGTTTTCTAATGGTTTCCATCACTAAGTTTTAGAACATTGTTGGTTCATAACGATTATTATTAATTTTTTAAATAATGGTTTCGAAGTGTTTCTAAGTTTTAGACCATTAAGATTCAAGGTTCATGGTGTTAGTCTTTGTGTTTATTTATATAGCTTATTTTATTTTATTTTTAATTAGTAATTTTCTTTTTAATGAGTTATAGGTTTTGTATGCAAATGTAGTGAGAGGAGGAGCACGTGTGATTTTTAAGACTTATTTTGATGTCTTATATAATTATGTGTTTTTTTTTTACCCATTCAAACTTATTCTAGCCAATTTTCCAGTTTCATTGATGTATTCTTTTGTGTGTGAGCATGGAATTGTATGTACTCTTTTGTGTCGTTTTGGGTCTACTCAGTCAACTATTTTACTAATATTTTTTTGGGGGAAAGAAACTTAGAATCTCTCAACAAAGTTACAACCATAATAAGAACTCTAATGTCAAAACCATTTTCTTTGTGCAATAAACATGAAAAAACACTTCAAACTGAATTTTTGTTTTTACTTTTTACAATGGTATTAAAAACTAAAAAAATTGTGCAAAAAATATATCTTCGCTTTATGTTGCATAGAAATGGAAATAAAAATATATAGAATAACTTGGAAAGTCTTGAAAATTCAAATATATTTCAATCATAACATTAAATATAGAATATTACATTTGTTAAAAACTTAAAAATTCCATCAACTTTCAACCATGAAATTAAATTTAAAATATCATGACTCAAATTTCGACTTCTTTTAGCCAAGGAATAAAACAAAATACTTAACCAAAAATCTTGAAACACAAATATATAAATCAAAGAGTTATCATAAAAGAGTAAAATTTATTATTATTGTTAAAAGCATACATGTTTTAAAATCTTAGCATAAGACAATGAAATTTTAAAAATCAACAATGAAAATCAACTTGGTCCATTTGAATGTAAACTCAAAAACCAACCATGAAATTGACACACTATGGGGATAAAAATTGACACGTACTGGAGTCAAGTTGATAATCAACCATCAACGAAAAAAAATGAATAAAAAAAAAAAACCTAAAAGATGACAAGGAAAACATAAAAAAATTGTTTGAAAAACATTAAAAAACATTAAAAATTTCTAAAAATAACTCATGAAAAATCAAAGATAAAAGATTTTTAAAATCATAAAAGAAATAAAAAATAAGAAAGGTCCATGAGGTCAGATGGGGTGTATTGTTAAGTTGATGGGTTGAAGGTGACGATGAACCATAAAAAAAAAATCAATAAAATGAAAAAAAATTAAAACTAAAATAGAGAAAATTTAGAAAGCAAAAAAAGAGAAAAATCTTAAAATATTTCAAGGAAAACATAAAAAAATATATTTGAAAAAACATTAAAAGACATTAGAAATTACTAAAAATAACTCATTAAAAAAAATCAAAGATAAAGGAATTTAAAAATCACAAAAGAAATAAAAAATAAGAAAGATCGATGAGTGGTAGATCAAACGATGATGGGGTGCACTGTTTAGTATTAAGTCACTTTGTGATGTGAAGGGGGTGTGGTAGATCAGAAGATCATGGGGTGTACTGTTAAGTATGAATTCACTTTGTGATGTGAACGTGTGATGTGAAGGATGTGTGGTAGATCAGACGATGATGGGGTGTACTATTAAGTATTAAGTCACTTTGTGATGTGAAGGTGTGATATGAAGGGGGTATGGTAGATCAGACGATGATGGGGTGTAATGTTAAGTATTAAGTCACTTTGTGATGTGAAGGTGTGATGTGAAGGGGGTGTACTGTTAAGTATTAAGTCACTCTGTAATGTGAATGTGTGATGTGAAGGTCACCTATTAGAAACCGCATGGATTAAGGTCACCTATTCGAAAGTGCATTAGAAAACATCCACCCATGTTAAGAGAATCTACCCATGCTAAGAGTTGTTGTGGCCTATGATTAGAAAAATGTAACAAAAATTAAAAAGAATGGTGGGATAAATGGGTCATCCTTGATCGCATCTTTTGGCTCCTAAGTCAGGTAGGTGGGGGTAACGGTTAGTTCTTATAACTGATAATCACCCAGCTACTACATTTATGCGGTCATTGATCGTGGGTATGGAGTGGCCACCCCAACTTGAACACATTACTGATAATCACTCAACCACTACATTTATGCAGTCATTAATTGTGGATATAGACTGGCCACCCTGACGCAAACACTGAAAGTCACGGGCAAAGTGGCCACTCTCGAAAAGCCCTAACCAAAATGGTTAGAGCTCCAACCACCATACCCACAACTTTTGACACCAATACATCACACTATGAGTTCTTTTAATAATTTATTTTAATATTATTTTTTTTACTATATTATTTTTGCAATAAATTTTTTAATATATTTTAAATTTATTTCTTAATTGTTTTTAATAATTTTATGATTTAAAAAAAAATAAATTAATATATTTAAAAAAAAATAAAAAATTCCAATTTCTTCCACACTTTTGTGTTTAATGGTAATTTTTTTTCCCTTATTTGTTTTGAGTATTTTATTTTACAAATTTGCTTATCATTTTTAATTTATTATTACATTTTTAATAATCTTTTAATTTTTTTAATTAAAATATTATTTAGTTATTAACTTTTTTTAATTTGTAATTCTACGTTTTCAATTTTCCTAAACTACTTTTTTAAATATGTTGGTTTTATTTAATAAATATTATTTAGTTATTAATTTTTTTAATCTGTTATTATACCTTTTCAATTTTTCTAAATTACTTTTCAAATATGTTGTTGTTAATAATTTTTTTTGAATTTTTTATTTTAATTTTGTTAATGTGATTTAAAAAAAATTAACCTTTTAACTTTGAGTTAGTTTTACTTTAACTTATATATATCATTATTTTTTGGGCGAAGCTTAATTGTTATCATATTGCACATAAAATTTATAAAAAAATCATATAATTTACTATTTTTTCATTTTTATAATTTTTTCCATAAAAGAATTATGAAGTATTATGTTGAGTGAAAAAATCTCCAAATGTATAAAATAGGTAGTGTTTAAAATTATTGTATTTTTTAGTTATATTTATATGCAAAAATAGGTAGTATTTACAATTATTATTTTTTAGTGATAATTATTTTATGTGTATTGAAATACTAACTCACCATACATAAATATATAAAAAATCTAAATTTCAAAATTTTATTTTGATAAATTTTTAAAACTTTGCTAAGCAATTTTAGAATGAATGTAAATAGTTTTTTTCAATAATAAAAGATGGCCCTTGCTAGCTAAGTACCTTGGTAAGAATAGATGCTAAGAGAAAATAATTAATTTCACACTCGCACACTTAAGGAAAAATAGTTAGGAAGACCAGGAAGGGTAGGTGGTAATTGATGGTGAGGTTCTTTGCTCTAGAGGTAAATTATCTCAAGTCTGAAAAAAGTTGGCCAAAGTGGCAAGAGGGGAAAAAGCCTCAGACAACTTTGTAAACTTGGAGACTGGTAGGGGAGAGTACTTATGGTTTTATTTTTATTTTCCTCAAAGACATGACACATCTATTGAGGTGGGTAGGAAATAATGGATGGATATACGAGGGTCTTTGTTTTCATAAGCCTCTAGGGGAGAGAGTAGATCTGGTGTTATTTTTAGTTTCCTGAAAGACATGACACATGTATTGAGGTGAGGTGGGCAAGAAATAACAGATGGATCTAGGAGTGTCCTTGTTTTCCTAAGGCTGATCTAAGTGAAAAATTGTCTTGGGTGAGTGTTGGTAGAGATACTAGACTCATTTTTTGGTTCGACCATCTTTTTGTCTTGTAAACTTTTAAGCAATCTAAATAATTTAATACATAAATGGAAAATGTTTTTAATTTTTTTGTTCCATTCTGAGATTTAATTTTGTGACCATTTGTAATTTTCACACACAAATCACATGACTTGCAGCTCTTTTATTGATCAGACAAAACATGATTATTACAATGAACGCGGTGAAGGGCATTTAACCTTTTCCAACTAGAAAATAGCCTAAAATATCTTGACATGCACCACACACTAAAAAGTTGTCTGTCACTTAACTCGACTCGACTGAACACTCCAATACTCAACCCTCAACACTTAGTTAACTGACTCTCTAATTTTAGCCAACTCATCATGCGGGAGTAATTACCATTTCTATCACTCCCCCTTAATTATGACCATATAACTTAGCATGAATCTACATGACTCGACTATGTTGTCTAGGCTTACAATAGAAATTAACTCAATTATCAGTAAAACATGCTTGTTAGTCTTTGTCTTAGCTAGACTTACAATGACTCAAGACTTTCACAATTTTGTATTTTATTTTTCTCTTCTTCCAAATTTTATATCCTCAAATCTCTATTGTGGGTTCTTGTTGTAGGCTCCATATTTCTTTACTTGTTGCAATTGCAATTTTTCTTTGATTTTTCTTGAATTTGTGTTGAAACACAATCTGATCTTGTCTACTACACCTTCATTTTCAAATATTCATTCAACCATGGACTACTACCACAACATTACATCTTCAAACTATCCTCTTTGCTCTACCTCTTATGCTTCATATTCCTGGATTTCTTTCTGCCAAATTTCTTGATAGCAGAATATTATCTTTTCTTGACTCCACTGCTGAAAAATAGTTTCAATGCATTTATCCTTGTCTTTATAAACCTCCATATCATTCTTTTCACTTTCATCATCGAGTACTGTTGTTTTTTTCTATAATCTGCACACTCAATGTCATCATTCACCATCTCATTCAACTCTTTTACTCGAGCTGTTGTTTTAAGACTCGCATCAATTTGTTCTATTGGTTTCTGAGTCCATTCTTCAATGAGCTTAAAATTTGCATCAAATTCATTAACAACCTTGTTTTCAACTTTTTTCATTCATGCTATTCTAAACACCTGCATATTAAAAAACAATGTTGAAAACATCTTTATTATGCTCTTCAGTTGGAGCTTCCTTCTCTACATGTTCCATTTCTTCGTTCTTTTCAACTTCACTGAAATTATCTTCCACTATTATATGGTTAGTGGATATTTTCATTAAAAACTCTTCAATCACTTTATCCTCTCCATGATCATCAGTTGCTGCTAGATCATGTACTGCTTCATGAGCAGTTCCAGCTGCTTCATATATTGCTTCTACAGAGACAACACCAACATTCAATGCTTCATAAAACATTACAATTACCATATTTCCACAATTAATGTTTGTTTCAAAAAATAAACCACATATCATCATCATAAAGTTTATCCACACTAAGGTAGGATATAAAAGCATGCATGTGCTCATTGTCAATTTTATTGATAATTTCAACTTCACCAAATCCAACAGCCAAGGCTACGTTCACCAATTCACATCTAACTTTGCAGTCAACATCCACATGTGTCTCATCACAATGGGATTCACCATCATCTGTGTCATCCACATTATAATGGAGTCCTTGAGCATTTATATGCTCTTGCTCTTCTTCACACAGAGGCTTCTGCTTCTGTCTCTACAATCTTTGTTGCATATTCTTCATCCATATGAATGCTTGTATAATGAATTTCAATTTTATGGTCTTACACAACCATCGTCCACTTTTGAGTGGAGAAATTTTTTTAATTTCTTTTTTCTTTTTCTTTTTCTTCCCGACTTTTTTTTTAATGGTAATTTCTTTTCCCTTATTTGTCTTACGTATTTTATTTTACAATTTGCTTATCATTTTTAATTTCATTATTACATTTTTAATAATATTTTAATTTTTTTAATTAAAATATTTTTTAGTTATTAACTTTTTTTAATTTGTTATTCTACTTTTTCAATTTCTCTGAATTACTTTTTCAAATATGTTTTTCTAATATTTTTGTTTTGAATTTGAATTTTAATTTTGTTAATGTGATTTAACAAAAAAATAACATTTTAACTTTGAGTTAATTTTACTCGAACTTATATATATCATTATTTTTGGAGAAACTTCAAGTGTTATCATATTGGACACCAAATTTGTAAACAAATCATATAATTTACTATTTCTTCATTTTTATAGTTTTTTCCATAAAAAAATTATAAAGTATTATGTTTAGTGAAAAATCTCAAAATGTGTAAAATGGGTAGTGTTTAAAATTATTGTTATTTTTACTTATATCTATATGAAAAATAGGTAGTATTTAAAATTATTATTTTTTAGTGACAATTATTTTATGTGTATTGAAATATTAACTAGCCATACATAAATATATAAAAAATCTAAATTTCAAAATTTTATTTTGATAAATTTTTAAAACTTTGCTAAGCAATTTTTTTGTTGTAAGTGTAGGTAGTGCCTTCCTTCCTTATTTATAGTAACCTGTTGTGTTGTACAACAATCCCCCATTTCATAAATTTTTTCTTTCTAACTATAATATGAAATGGATCCCTTTTAAACATAGATGTGTGAATAAATTGGTATCAACTCATCATTAGAACATTCTTCATCAAAAGGTCCAATGGAAATGTTATATTATAAACCTTTTGAATTAATGAAATCAATCTTATGAATAAATATAAAATTATTTATTATTGTGATAAAGCGATTGCAAGATCGCATCTCGTAACAATAAAGAAAACATAATACAAAGACCCATTGACTTACTCCGTTCCAAAAAGTGAACAATTATCGATTATCGGGAAAGGTGAACAACAAATATAATGAAAGGTCCTCCCCTATTTCTCCGATGTGATATCGCTATCGGCAATCGGGGGATATAACACAACGCATGTTTAAGACACCTTTAAATATCCCGATGACGCATAAGGTGTATCACCATCGGGGATCGGCGATTTTTGCAATAACATAAGTATGACGACCCAAGCTCATCCCAAATTGAGATCAGATAAATCAAGGAACGAGTTTCAAAATAGATTTAAAAGGCTTGCGTGCATTATTTTGGATTATTATTAAAGCCTTCTCATTCACTTCATCAATCGTCGATAGCAATTTACTTTTGATTATCTGCCAAAAAACCCAAGTCATGCCTGAACGAATCATTCAGCATATAAATGATATGATGGGTATTTAAAACTCCTTTACCATGATTGACAGGTTAAGCGGCAAATTAATGAAGCAGTTATGCCGAGATCTTCCCTGAGATTGTATCTACGACAGTATCACTATAATCTTCCATTATTCGCTAATTGATATAATTCTTTCATATTGGCTCACACTACCTATTCTATGTATCACGTTCATTTCATTCCTTGTGCAAAACTCTGTTGAAATAACAAATTCAAAACAAATGGGAAATAAATCCAAGAGATCCACAGCAGTAGCAGCTCCTGTAGTAACAGTGCAACCCACCAGTGATCTAGGACCAAGAAAAGAGGGTTTGATTTCAAACACTATGTGTCTTGGCCTTGGAAACAAAAGTTGGAAAAACATCTATAATTTAATTGAAGTAGAGGAGCCTGCGACAATACCAGTACAAGCTACCGCAGATTCAACTAGAAAATCAGAGGCTTCCCTTAAAGACTTAGTTGATTCATATCTGCACAGAATAGCAGCACGTGAGAAAATTCTTCCATACACTGATGTAGTGCGATGGGCAGTAGAGGAGATCCCAGTTTTAAACAGAACATTTTGCACAGTTGACAGAAGGATTTTTGGCTCATTTCAGCCTGATGACTTAGGGAAAATGTATCACTTGCCTGAACCTCAAAAGAAATACAATAAAGCCTTTCTTGAGAAGTTCATAAGCGAGAAGGATACTGAATCGGCCCCAATTCGGGAGTGGAGATAGAACCCCGCAAGGCACAAACATGAATCTTCAGGTAAGTACTTTGTAGATTCATTATGTTCTCCTCACTGTTATGTCGGGGAAATGATGTGTAGAATTTGGGGATTGCATGATTCTGCAAAGTTCACTATTGAAATGGTTCCTTTAATGGAAGTTGCAGTTAACAGTGAAGTAATGGATTGGGCAAACATATTTTCAGATAAATTAGCCACTGCAATTCTTGAGTTTAGAGCAAAAAATCGCGTCACCGATAAGTCTATTCCTCCATTTCATTATAGTGCTTATATTTTAGATACTCTTTGTTTCAATTCTGAATTTCCTGTACTTGGGTGGAGATGGACTTCACAAGACCCCATGCCAATTCACATTTATCATCAAAAGTTATGGAAGGCACACTATAAGGACCACTTGTACCAAATCTGTAATGGTTTTATGTTACCTATCTATTATGCCATTTTTGATAAGCCAGCCCCAAAGATTTCTTCGGAAGAAGAGGCTGACCTAACCATTGTAGGAAAATTGTTTGGGGAAGACAAGTTCACATACATAAGGGTTTTTGGTATCCTTGCAAGACCTCATGTCCTTCCTCTGTATATACCTAACAAGATGTTAGCCTGAGAATTGGTCTACAAAATAACAATAGCAGGAACATCCAAGACTCTTAAGACTTCGAAAAAGTAGGCTTGGACTAGTTTTCCTTTGAGATGTGGTATTTATACTCTACAAAACTACAAGCATGCGGAGAAGGAGGCAAAAAAAATAAACATGCTCAATCTTGCAACTATTCCTAATAGGCAATTGGATCCAAGGAAAGTTTCCTATATTGTGCTTGAACAAGGCAAACTTAGAAGGTTTGATCATGAAAAAGATGAATTTGATGACCTGTTTTCTTCAGCAGAATCATTATTCCAGGTACAAACACTGGCCAAAATGAGATATAATGATGAAAGGCTAGTAGAATTTAATAGGCTCAGAGAACAGAGGTTGAAAACTCTACCTCTGGACTTATTAGCTACTACCTCGACAACCCAGTCAAGCAAGCCTAAATAGAAAACTATTAACAAACCTCCTGCTGTAGGGAAGATTCTCGAAAGAGGAAAATAACCAGAGCAGGAGAAAGAGCAGAAAAAAGAACAAGACAAGGGTAGTGAAAATATCAATATGGATACTCAGATTGATGCTAAACTCCTCCAAGAATGGCAACAATTTAACTCTATTATAAGCAATCTGGAAGCTCCACAAGGTGCCAGTGCACCCAAAGTAACAGATGGACAAGATACAGTGTCAACAACGGTTCCAAATGAAGGAACCAATGACCTACCCACTAGCACGAATGTAGAAATCATTCCAAAAGATCCATCCGATCAAATTATTTTGCAGATAGAAGACATACCTCCATTAGATGTCTTTTACAGTCTCAAACACCAGGATGTAGTGAAGAAATAGAGGAAACGGACAAGACTTGATCAGTCTTCCCTGTTTCCAGCACAAACAGAGACAACTAATGTAGTGTGGAAAGAAGAGTTTAGTCCTTCCAATGACCTTACAAAACTTTCTCAGTATGCCGAAGCTTATTCGGCAGCCACTATGGATAAGGCATCAGAAGTAAGTAATCTACTTAAAGAAAAAGACCAAGCAATTGTTTTGTTGCAATCACAAGTGTCCGAAGCACAACAGAAAATTGAACAGTTGGAACAACAGCTATCAACACAGCAACAAATAAACAATCAATTGAATAAGCAATTGCTTGAGGAGAAACAGAGGATAGACTCAAGCGCAATACAAAAGAAAAAGGAATTATCTGAAGCATTGGCCAGGTTAAAGACAATGAATGAACAAATGATGAAAACGAAAGATGAGAAAATCGCTCAGCTGCCACATAAAGTAGAGAAGTTCAAGAGTCTTCTGCAACCAGTAGATTTCAGGTCCGAAGCTCTACAGGTCAACAAAGCATTGGTTACACAGTTAAGACTGCTATGTCATAACATTTCTCTGGTTGAGCCCCTCTGTGATATAACTACATCAATAGTTGACAAATCAGTCAATGCTAGGCGGGATTTGGAACAGGCCGATGAGACTCTAACAAACTTTCTTACTTGGCAAGACACCAATAAAGGGCATGCCGCAAATCTGCCTAAAATTCTAGAGTCACACAAGGAGATCCTTTTCTTAAAATGGTAGTCACAGGTCATGAAAGCAAAGAGAGAAATTTCAAGATGCAGATTATCTACAAGTAATTTAATTGAGTTAATCAATAACACTCTCTATCTGTCTAACATGATTTCGTAGTGCACTCTAGGTAAATTGCTGTCAGCCAAAACATTCGAACAACCATGCAATCAAGAATTGGAGAAGAATGGAAAATTAATTTCCAGCATCCAAATTTTAACTTGGGATACCTATTGGTTTTTCTTAGTAAAACCATACAGTCAAGGGGCCACCCTCAAATGTTTAACCAATGTGATTGGTTGTATCATTCCCGAAATCCATGCTGCCACATACTCAGCTCAACTACATTCTCGTCTCACGCGTCCTCCATAATTGGAACCGATGCTTGCAATTTGCCAGCTCAAATCAAAAGGAGATAATCAGAAACAATGAATCATACTGCCGACTGCAAACAAACCTATTTTTGAGAAGATACTCATGATTTAGTTGTACCAATTAATAGGTTATTTTTGTAATTAGTTAGCTTAATTACTATTTATAGATGCTTTCATGCATTTAGAAAGGGTCCTCAGTTTTTCTATAAAATCAAATCTACAAGTTACACTATTGTGCTTATGGTTTTTTTTTTTTATAAAGACTGGGCTAGTATTCTGAATTTTAACAAAGAAAGCTTTGATGGGATGTGCACTATTGCCTTGATGTGAAAGTGTTTCTAAGTTGGAAAAAGGAATTTGAATGTGATTCATATCTGGAGTGATCGAAATAACATATGGTACTATTATCTATGATCTTGTTTCATTCTTTCATGTGAATTGCCATTTGTTTAATCTTGCTATCATTGGATATATGTATTTGTTTTTAACAACAATCGTTATATTTTTCTCTATTGAATGTTTAAGGAGTGTTATTCTTTTAGTCATATATGTATCAGTGATATATAAAGGGTAGTGTAATAATGTTTTAATGATTAATTTGTTCAACTACTTTAACAAAGTAATTATCATATGAATAAATGTCTTTGTTTACCAATAGAGTCATCTATATGCCTGCTTGTGGATAAAGATTATCAAACATTACACTTAAAGCAGAAATTTCCCAGGATAGGATAGTTATTCATATTTTTACTTTTTAGATTAAATCATTCATCCATTATCATTATATTAGAGAACCACCGATTTATCCATCCCCTTTTATTCATCATTGGGAAACTGGTCCCATTATTTCCAGTCGGAGCCACCACACCAAACTGAAAAGGAGTTTCCTTTAAGTTCTAGACCTAGTGGTTTTCCCCGATGTTGTTGCAGCGATTTTCAAGGCATCAACATTTTTTGCACTAGAATGAGGGCATGAACTGTGAATGGCGAGAAAACCAAAACCTATAGACCATTCTGAGAGTAAATCTCCCTCCACGTCACCTAGGACCTCCCGTTGGCATTCTGGAACACTAGTATTCAAACGAGAAGAAGAGGAGTTAACTACCACTACTCAATCCCCCCATACTCCAGGTCAATTAAGTCCTGAGTCCCCTGAAGTTCAGTCTCTCATCCAGAAACTTCAAGGCTTTTCGATATCACCACAGAAATCTAAAGTATCTCAAGGCAGTGAGACTTCGCAATTCAATCTACCTTACCCTCTCACCAAACTTCAAACCAGAAAGCTCGGTATTGAACCTACTGAGTTGCCTTTACCGAAAAGGAAAAGGGATAAAAAGAATAGTGAAGGATCGGAGAGTGAGACTTTCTCATCATCATCCTCCATTTCATCTTCTCCAGTGCGAAGTCAACCATCCACTCCTCCATTACACATTGTTGTTCAGCACAGATCAGTAACTTCAACATCCCAACCTATTCAATCTTCAATATGAACTTCTTCCCAAACATCTAGAATTTCATCAGCAAGATCATTTGTTATTAGTTCTATGATGGCTCAGAATCCATGGAATTGTCCTGTTGCGGTCACTATGCCTACACCATTACACCCATTTCCAAATTCTCCTAAAAAATGGTTGCCGAAATTTAATCCAGATGCTGGAACACTAGCCGAAGAACATATTAACAATTTCATGTTATTAGTTAATTTAAAAGGATTGACAGAGGAAGATGTTGTCATTAGGCTTTTCCCTTATACTTTACAAGGATCAGCTGGGTCTTAGTATTTTTCCCCGCCCTTTGGATCCATTACCAGCTGGAACATTTTTCAAGAACAGTTTCTCACTATGTATGGCAATGATAGATCTTTAGCAACATTAATCAACGATCTTTCAAATCATAGGATAAAATCTAAAGAACCTATCAAGGAATTCAACTTGCGATTCAATAAACTCTTGAATAAGATTACAACCAACTCTAAACCATGTGAGCAAATAAGAAGCGAATGGTATATAATAGTCCTACCTTCAAATATAGCCATTTTTGTAGATAGAGCTGCAAAACCAACTTTAGCTGAAAACATGAAAGAGGTGCTTGCTATAGAGAAACGCATTATTGCTTTAGAAAAAAAACTGCACTTGAAGATAGAAAATCCAAAAAAGTTTCTTTTAAAGATGATTCAAAGAAGAAAACCCCTAAAGATCCATATGATATGGAGGGTATACAAAAGGTCCTCAAGACTATGTCAAATGAAATGGTTGAAATCAAAAAACAAGTAGCTGAAACTTCAACAAAGAGGCCATTTAGAAATTTTAAGAAACCTGAGTCAAAACCACCAAATTCTATATCTAATGCAAACTCAGATCCTGAAGAGGAAGAAGAGGATGAAATAGTCTTTCCATCCGAGGAACCCGAAGAAGAGGAGATTGTCGAATGCCATGGGATGTGGGACTTCATTTTACCTAACTCCGATACAGAAAATGAACAAGAAGATTTCCCTGTGACTACTAGGAGTAAAGGTACTCCTGAACCTATTCAGTCAATTTCAAAGAAACGGAGTGCAGGTACCACTACTATAAAAGAAAAGGTTCCCACAAAGATATTTGCGGCAATAACATCCCAAAATCAACCATCATCTTCAAACATACCCTCAACATCTAAGACATTGGTAGTATCAGATTCAATGGATTACAATATTATCGATGATATGAAGAAGACAAAGGCAAACATTACTATGTTTGAACTTAGCAAACTCAAACATCAGCAGAAATTACTTCTTAAGGAACTAAATGCAGTACCTTCTTCACCTATTCCTAATGTTGTCTTCTCCAAAGCTGCAAATGATTCAGGTCAACCACCTCCTGGTAGAGTAGAAGCTACTGATGCAGTTTTAATCGGAGATAGATCAAATTCTCATACTCCCCCTTTTCTCTTGACCTATGAGATCTATAATAGAAATCTACACAACTGTTTGATTGACTCAGGGTCATCGTCTAACATAATTCCAGCTTCAGTTTGTTCCAAACTGAACATTGAACCCCAAAAGTCTGCAATTCACATTGTATAGTTGGATAGAACTAAGGTCCAGGTTTTAGGGGAAATCAACTCCGTAACTATCAGGTTATCAGCTAATCCACAAGTGATTCAGAGAATTGATATTTTAATCGCTAATATACCTGAATTTTATGGTTTAATTTTGAGTAGGGACTGCTCTGAGAAACTTCATGGTTATATTTCTACCGATTGGTCCCCTATGTGGCTACCTTATAAAGGAAAGCCAAATCAGATCAAAATCGATCGGGAAAAACATATGACCCATACTGTCACTGAATTTCAACAAGAAAATCAGCCAATATCATTCAATAACAATCTTTTGGGGAATTACTCATCTGAATCATTCTTTGACAATTTCATTGCCCAACCATCTCCTTTCTCAGTTAATAATTTCACATCCCAAATTGAAATTTTTTCACAAACCGATAGATCAAGATGTGTCAATATTGCTAAGGAAACTGTAAATAAAATTGTTGATAATACCTTATTTTGGTCACTATACTTTGATGTGTCTAAATCTAGTGAAGGTGCAGGAGCAGAGTATATTTTAGTTAGCCCTAAAGGAGAAAAAACTATGTTATCATGTAGATTGGAATTTGAATGCACACATAATACGGTTGAATATGAGGCCCTAGTTCAAGGACTTTACAAAGCTATTGGTCTTAAAGTTCAATAATTGAAAGTGTTTGGTGATTCAGAAATTGTTATGAAACAAGTTAGAAATAGAATTCACTCTCTTTCTAGTCATCTCAAACACTATCGGCCTTTGGTGTAGGAGCTCATATCTCAAATTTTACCATTCAATATTTATCCTATCCCTAGATCCCAGAATACAGCAGTAGACCTGCTAGCTAATGTTTCTTCCAAAATCCTACCTTTCGAAGATTACAACCTAAACAGATTTTCAGTAGAGTTAAGTTTTATACCATCAATTCCCGACAATGTCACCAATTGGCGAGTGTTCAATGATGACGAAGACCTTTTAAATTTCTTGACTTCCGACAAGTCCTATGATGATCAAATCATTGATGAAAGTGATCATGACCTTCAAATGAAGGAAAAGAAAGAGGAAAACTCAATACCAAAACCAGTGGTTAAGCTAGAACATCTTTAAAGACAAGTTTAAACAGGTGACCAATTCAAAGCTCTAGAGTTCGACTTTAAGATTTGAATTGATAAACCTAGGTACTGAGGAAAACCCTCAAAACATCAATTTGGGATTAGGAATTTCTTTAGAAGAAATAACAACATTCATTAGGTTATTACGAAAAAATAAGTATGTCTTCGCTTGGAAATATGATGATTTGAAAACATATGACGCATCGATCATTTAGCATACTATTCCAATGATTTCTGAACAAAAACCAGTGCAACAGAAGTTAACTAAAATTCATCCTAACCTATAGAGTCAAATAAAAACTGAACTAAACAAACTCTTGATGGCTAAGATCATTTTTCCAGTCAGACATTCAAACTGGGTGTCCAATATGGTGCCAGTTAGAAAGAAAATGGCGACATCAGGATTTTCATAGATTTCAGAAATATTAATAAAGCAAGCCAAAAATATAACTTCCCTTTACCTACCATGGAGCAGACACTCCATTCAGTAGCTGGTTCTGAGTTAATATCCTTTTTAGATGGTTTTTCATTATATAACTAGATTTTGGTCCATCCTAATGACAGGCTTAAAACTACCTTCAGAACTAAGTGGGGAACTTATTCTTACCAAAAAATGCCTTTTGGACTTATCAATGCAGGAGCTACATTCCAAAGAGCAATGGATATAGCATTCAAAGGATTTATCAATAAAACAGTAGTTGTCTATTTTGATGATATTACTATATTTTCCAAGAAAATGTCTAATCATTTACATGATTTAAAACAAATCTTTTAACGCTGCAGAAGGTATGGTATCTTGCTCAATCCAAAAAAGTCCTTTTTATCTCTTAACCAATGAAAGCTCTAGGGCTTCATTGTTTCAAAATATGGTATTTATATTGATCCAGATAGAATTAAAGAGATTTATGATATTCCATTCCCTCATAATAAAAAATCCATGTGGTCATTTTTGGGTCAAATTAACTTTGTTAAACGATTCGTTCCATATTTTTCCCAGATTAATTTACCATTGCAAACAATGTTTAAGAAAAATTCAGTGTTTAAATGGGGATCTGCAGAAAAAGAGGCATTTGATTCTACCAAACAATCAATAATTAACGCCCATGCTTTAACCACTCCCAATTTTTCAAGTCATTTCATATTGTATACTCTCGCATCCACCTTGTCTTATGCAACAATGCTGACTCAGATTAATGATCAAAACTTGGAGGCACCAATTTCATTTTATAGCTCAAATCTTCAAAGTGGTGAACTTAATTATTTGGAAGTTGAAAAACAAGCCTTTGCTGTATACAAAGTTGTGAAACACTACAAACCCTTTCTCTTAAAAGATCACACAAAAGTTATAATTCATTTTTCAGTAGTAAGACAGTTACTAATTAAAAAGGAATGAGGAGAAAAAAGGGCAAAATGGGTCACAAAATTACAAGAATATGACTTAGAAATCAAGCCAGCAAAGATTGTCAAAGGCCAAGGTTTTTGCAGGTTTTTAGTAGGAGCATCCAATATTCAAGAACCAGAAGGTAAAAAAGATACTGAAGAAATCAATCAGATAAGTATCACAGATCTTGAATCATAATATGCAGATCCGATTTTCTATTTAAAAAATGGATCTGCACCTTCTAATCTCTCCTGTAAAAACAAACGTGCCATTAGATTGAAAGCGAAAAACTTTGTAATTGTAGATGATGTACTATTTAGGCGAAATTATGATTCAATTCTATTAAGATGCCTAGAAAAACCTGAAGCACGAAAAGTTTTGCAGGAGCTACATGACAGACCAGCAGGAGGACATTTTGGAGATGATACAACAAGCCACAAAATTATTCATGATGGATATTATTGGCCCACCCTGTTCAAAGACACTCATGAATACGTAAGGAAATGTCGAAGTTGTCAAATCTTCAGTGGGAGACAAAGAAAATCAGCTTTCCCTTTGTGAAGATTGAACAACCTTTCAAGCAATCGGGATTGGATATCATTGGGGAAATCAGTCCATAGTCATCCAAACAACATAAGTATATCCTTACCACCACTGATTACTTTACTAAGTGGGTTGAAGCAATTCCTATGAAGACAACAAACTCTGAGGCAATTATAGAGTTCATAGATCAGTTCATTATTACCAGGGTTTGTGTCCCAAATGCTCTTGTTTTTTATCATGTATCTTATTTCTCTGGAAATTCTATGTTTAAGTTCACTATCAAAAGAGGGTTTAAGTTGAAATATTCTACGAATTACTATTCCCAAGGTAATGGTTTAGTAGAATCCACCAATAAAAATCTTATCAAAATCATTAAGCGAATTATTGAGCAGAATCATAAAAACTGGCATAATTTTTTTATATTTGCACTATGGGCTGACATAATAACACAGAAGGCTTCCATAGGTACTTCTCCATTTAATCTAGTATATGGGAAGGAAGCTGTCATACCAACCAATTTAGTACTTCCATCTCTAGCTTTAGTGCAGTTTATTGAAGAATGTCCCTCATCTTCTATTCAACTAAGACATGATCAAATTTTAAAATTAGAAGAAGAAAAGGAAAAAGCTAGAATTATACATGCAAAACATCAACAAATTATCAAGTCATCTTTTGATTCAACTTCATCCAGTTCAAAGCATTACAGTTGGTGATCTAGTTCTGAAATGGGACAAAGCCCATGAGGATAAAGGAAAACACACTAAGTTCCAGAAAATGTGGCTCGAACCATTTCAAATCAACGAGAAGATAGGCCCTTCCACTTTCATATTGCAAGACCTATCAGGTAAGAGAGATTCTCTTCCTGTTAATGTCCTTATCTTGAAAAAATTCTTCAATTGAGGAGGTAACCCATTCCCCTTTGCAAATATTCAATTTTCAGCAAAATTTGTGTTCATAGTTTTTATGATTATTGGAAAATAAGGTTGTAAGATGTCTTCCATTGGCCTTTGCTATACTGAAAACGTTTCTCAAAAGAAATGGTTTTAATATTTACTTTTAAAAATGGAAACCTTAAACAAAAAGAAATTTGTTAGGAAATTAGGTATATTTAGATTTTGAAACCCCTTTTTATTTTTGTGAAATATTCTCAAGATTTAGAAGTACTGTAAATCAATTTAATGTTTTCAAATGGCCAAAAAAATGGTTATCAATAAAAAAATAGAAACTGATTCAATCTTAGCATCTTCAACTCTTACCCTATCATCCATGTTCTCTTAAGGAGAAAATTATTCATTCCATTCATCAAAGTTTATGATTACTCAGTGTCTAATTCTAAAATATATTTGATATAAAAGACAAGGGGTCTTATGGGGAATAGTTCAACTGACATTACCAATAATGCATACCAAAACAGGGTAATGGCTTACAATTATAATACAAGGGGTCTCATCATGAGCTAACTTGTTTAGTTAAATTACAACCAGTGAATGGCATTGTCAAATAGCTGGCCACCAAACTAGGACAATGGCTTTTTATCTTGCAAAATAAGAAAAAATAAAAGTGATACAAAATATGAAGGCATATTTTTGGATTCATTCTTTTAATTATACTCTGAAATAGATGGGATAATGAACGATTAAATGGTTAAAAGGTATCCCTGTCGAGACTATAGACGTTTGCTGGCAGCAGAGGCTCTACCTATGACAAAGGAGTCATTATAAAGCTAAGTTGGAAAAGTTCTTTGTTTTATCATTATCAACCAATTAAGGCTAATTTAAATCTTAGAATGCATTTAATTTTAACAAGAGAAGAAAATAGCAGAAATAGCTATTATTATATTCAGAATTTATATATACCTAGTTATATTAGAATTCTCCTCTTAGATAATATTTCTATATAAAGAAAGTTTATGTATTTCAACATTTTTCAGAGATAACTATTTCTCCCAGTGAATCCCCAATTGTTGTGCTGTACAACAACCCCAGAGATAACTATTTCTCCCAGTGAATCCCCAATTGTTGTGCTGTACAACAACCCCCCCATTTCATAAAATTTTTCTTTCTAACTATAATATGAAATGGGTCCCTTTTAAACATAGATGTGTGAATAAATTGGTATCAACTCATCATTAGAACATTCTTCATCAAAAGGTCCAATGGAAATGTTATATTATAAATCTTTTGAACTAATGAAATTAGTCTTATGAATAAATATAAAATTCTTTATTATTACGATAAAGCGATTGCAAGATCGCATATCACAACAATAAAGAAAACATAATACAAAGACCCATTGACTTACTCCGGTCCGAAAAGTGAACAACTATCGGTTACCGGGAAAGGCGAACAAAAAATATAATGAAAGGCCCTCCCTTATTTCTCCGATGCGATATCTCTATCAACAATCGGTGGATATAACGCAACGCATGGTTAAGACACCTGTAAATATCCCGATGCGATAAGGTGTATCGCCATCGGGGATCAGTGATTTTTGCAATAACATAAGTATTACGACTCGAGCTCATCCCCAATTGCGATCCGATAAATCAAGGCGTGAGTTTCAAAGTAGATTTAAAAGGCTTGTGTGCATTATTTTGGATTATTATTAAAGCCTTCCTGTTCACTTCATCAATCGTCGATAGCAATTTAATTCTGATTATCTGCCAAAAAACCCAAGTCACGCCTGAATGAATCATTCGGCATATAAACAATATCATGGGTATTTAAAACTCCTTTACCATGATTGACAGGTTAAGCGACCAATTAATGAAGCAGTTATGCTGAGATCTTCCCCGAGATTGTATCTGCAGCAGTATCATTATAATCTTTCATTATTCGCTAATTGATATAATTCTTTCATATTGGCTCACACTACCTATTCTCTGTATCACGTTAATTTTATTCCTTGAGTAAAACTCTGCTGAAATAACAAATTCAAAACAAATGGGAAAGAAATCCAAGACATCCGCTGCAGCTGCGGCTCCCAGAGTAACAGTGCAACCGACCAGTGATCCAGGACCAAGCAGAAAGGTTTTGATTTCAGACACTACATGTCTTGGCCTTGGAAACACAAGTTGGCAAAGCATCTATAATTTAATTGAAGCAGAGGAGCCTGAGACATTACAAGTACACGATACCGCAGATTCAACTAGAAAAACAGAGGCTTCCCTTAAAGATTTAGCTGATTCATATCTACACAGAGTAGCAGCACGTGAGAAGATTTTTCCATACACTAATGTAGTGCGATGGGCAGTAGAGGAGATCCCGGTTTTAAACAGAACATTTTGCACAGTTGACGGAAGGATTTTTGGCTCATTTCATCTTGATGACTTAAGGAAAATGTATCACTTGCCCGAACCTCAAAAGAAATACAACAAAGACTTTCTTGAGAATTTCGCAAGCGAGAATGATACTAAATTGGGCCCAATTCGGGAGTGGAGACAGAACCACGCAAGGCACAAACATGAATCTTCAGGTAAGTACTCTGTAGATTCATTATTTTCTCCTTACTGTTATGCCAGGGAAATGATGTGTAGAATTTGGGGATTGCATGATTCTGCAAAGTTCACTATTGAGATGGTTCCTCTAATGGAAGCGGAAGCTAATAGTGAAGTAATGGATTGGGCAAACATATTGTCAGATAAATTAGCGACTGAAATTCTTGAGTTTAGAGGAAAAACTCGCGTGACTGATATGTCTATTCCTTCGTTTTATTATAGTGCTTATATTTTAGATACTCTTTGTTTCAATTTGAATTTCTTGTACTTGGGTGGAGATGGACTTCACAAGACCCCATGCCAATTCACATTTATCATCCAAAGTTATGGAAGGCGCACTATAAGGACCACTTGTACCAAATCTGAAATGGTTTTATGTTACCTATCTATTATGCCATTTTTGATAAGCCAGCCACAAAGATTTCTTCGAAAGCAGAGGTTGACCTAACCACTGTAGGAAATTGGTTCGCGGAAGACAACTTCACATACATAAGGGTTTTTGGTAGCCTTGCAAGACCTCATGTCCTTTCCTCTTTATGTACCTGACAAGTTGTTAGCCCGAGAATTGGCCTACCAAATAACAACAACAAGAACATCCAAGACTCTTAGGACTTCTAAAAGGCATCCTTGGCCTACTTTTCCTTTGATATGCAATGTTTATACTCTACACGACTACAAGCATGCGGAGAAGAAGGCATAAAAAATATGCATGCTCAATCTTGCAGCCATTCCTAATAGGCAATTCGATCGAAGGAAAGTTGCCTATACTGTGCTTGAACAAGCCAAACTTACAAGGTTTGATCATGAAAAGATGAATTTGATGACCTATTTTCTTCGACAGAATCATTATTCCAGGTACAAACGCTGGCGAAAATGAGATATAACGATGAAAGGCTAGTAGAATTTAATAGGCTCAGAGAATAGAGGTTGCAAACTATACCTTTGGACTTATTAGCTACTACCCTGACAACCCAGTCAAGGAAGCCTGAACAACAATTATTGACAAACCTCCTACTGTAGGGAAGATTCTCCAAAGAGGAAAAGAACCAGAGCAGGAGAAAGAGCAGAAAAAAGAACAGGACAAGGGCAGCAAAAATATCAATATGGATACTCAGATTGATCCTAAACTCCTCCAAGAATGACAACAATTTGACTCTATTATAAGCAATCTGGAAGGTCCACAAGGTTCCAGCACACCCAAAGTAACTGATGGACAAGATACATCGTCAACAACGGTTCAAAATGAAGGAACCAACGGCCTACCCACTAGCATGGATGTAGAAATCATTCCAAAAGATCCATCCAATCAATTAATTTTGCAGATAGAAGATATACCTCCATTAGATTTCTTTTACACTCCCAATCACAGGGTTGTAGTGAAAAGACAGAGGAAAAGGAGAAGACTTGATCAATCTTCCCTGTTTCCAACATAAAGAGAGACAACAAATATAGTGTGGAAAGAAGAGTTTAACCCTTCCGATGACCTTACAAAACTTTCTCAGTATGCCAGAGCTTATTCAGCAGCCACCATGGATAAGGCATCAGAATTAAGTAATCTACTTAAAGAAAAGGACCAAGCATTTGTTTCGTTGTAATCACAGGTGTCTAAAGCACAACAAAAAATTGAACAGTTAGAACAACAACTGTCAACACAACAACAAATAACAAATCAATTGAATAAGCAATTGCTTTAGGAGAAATAGAGGATAGACTCAAGTGCAATACAAAAGAAAAAGGGTATTATCTGAACCATTGGCCAAGTTAAAAACAATGAATGAACAAATGATGAAAATGAAACACAAGCAAATCACTCAGTTGTCACATCAAGTAGAGAAGTTCAAGAGTCTTCCGCAACCAATAGATTTCAGGTCCGAAGCTCTATAGATCAACAAAGCATTGGTTAAACAATTAAGACTGCTATGTCATAACATTTCTCTGGTTGAGCCCCTTTTTGATATAACTGCATCAATAGTTAACAAAACAGTCGATGCTAGGCAGGATTTGGAACAGGCCGATGAGACTCTAACAAACTTTCTTGCTTGGCAAGACACCAATGAAGGGCAAGCCGCAAATATGCCTAAAATTCTAGAGTCACACAAGGAGATCCTTTTCTTAGAATGGCATTCATAGCTGATGAACGCAGTGAGAGAAATTTCAAGATGCAGATTATCTACAAGTAATTTAATCGAGTTAATCAATAACACTCTTTATCTGTCTAACATGATTTCGTAGTGCACTCCAGGTAAATTGCTGTCAACAAAAACATTGGAACAAGCATGAAATCAAGAATTGGAGAAGAATGGAAGATTAATTGCCGGCATCCAAAGTTTAACTCAGGATACCTATTGGTTTTCATTAGTAAAACCATACAGTCAAAGGGCCGCACTCAAATGTTTAGCCGATGTGATTGGTTGTATCATTCCCTAAATCCATGATGCCACATACTCAGCTCAACTACATTCTCTTCTCACTCGTCCTCCAGAATTGGAAACGATGCTTGCAATTTGCCAACTCAAATCAAAAGGAGATCGTCCGCAACAATGAATCATATTTCCGGTTGCAAACAAACCTATTTTTTAGAAGATACTCATGATCTAGTTGTACCAATTAAGAGCATTTTATTTTTGTAATTAGTTAGCTTAATTAGTATTTATAGACCTTTTCATGCATTTAGAAGGGTCCTCAGTTTTTGTATAAACTCAAATCTGGGAGTTGCAATATTGTGCTTCTGGTATATTTTTTTATAAAGACTGAGCCAGTATTCCGAATTTTAACGAAGAAAGCTTTGATGGGATGTGCACTATTTCCTTGATGTGAAAGTGTTTCTAAGTTGGAAAAATGAATTTCAATGCGATTGATATCTGGAGTGATCCAAATAACATATGGTACTATTATCTATGATCATGTTTCATTCTTTCATATGAATCATCATTTGTTTAATCTTGCTATCATTTGATATATGTATGTGTTTTTAACAGCAATCCTTATATTTTTCACTATTGAATGTTTAAGGAGTGTTATTCTTTTAGTCATATATGTATTAGTGATATATAAATGATAGTGTAATAATGTTTTAATGATTTCTTTGTTCAACTACTTGAACAAAGTAATTATCATATGAATAAATGTCTTTGTTTACCAATAGAGTCATCTATATGCCTGTTTGTGGATAAAGATTATCAAACATTACACTTAAAGCAGAAATTTCTCGGGATAGGATAGTTATTAATATTTTTACTTTTTAGATTAAATCATTCATCCATTATCACTATATTAGAGAACCACCCATTTATCCATCCCATTTTATTCATCACTAGGAAACTAGTCCCATTATTTCCAGTCGGAGCCACCACAACAAACGAAAAAGAAGTTACCTTTAAGGTCCGGAACAGGTGGTTTTCCCCGATGTTGTTGCAGCGATTTTCGAGGCATCAACATAACCAAAGAGACTAGATACATCGGGTTGGTGGCCTCAACCTACACCGAAGGGAAACCAGGTATTTTGGCCAACTTAATTTGCTATATGCATTCCAAAAACAAAATTTAACGAGTCTTTCCATCCTAGCGATATGCACTATACAACTAATACTACTTAGTAAGCTACTGGCATGCATAAAATGGTAAAAACAAAAAAAGTTCACTGAGTCATAGAAGACCCACTAAAGGGTCATTCCTTTCCATCCCCAGTGCTTGGGTCCATTTCAATAGGAGTATCCATTAGTTCAGCTTGACTTGGAGTCATACGAGCCATCTGAGACATCTTCTGGTGCATCTCCTCCAGCTTGTTATTCTGCCTTATCATGATAACCTGGAAATTTTTCATTTCTTTTTGTAGGTTTGGCATGTCGTTTGCAATTTCAGCTATTTCCTTCCCCATCTACTTTAGAGCCTTAGCAAGACGGCGTTTTAACACCCAGTAGATGTGAAGAGTCTAACTATATAGCGTCAACCTGCCTTGTGTGTTCCCCAGATCTTTGATCACTTCTACCCACTCCTCTGTCTCGGAATCAAATTGTCCCTCCATCACATTAGCTTCCATTTCTTGAATGATCTAATGAATATCTTCATCCGTGCCTTCCCTATAGGCTTTGGCTGCGTCCTGGACTTCTGTAAAAGTAGATATTCTCCCTCTTTGTTGGCTACTTGGAGCATTTGTTGGCCGGTCCTCTTGATTCCCTTGTCTTAGATGTCCTCTACTTCCCTAACCCCTACCAAGACCCAAGCATCCCATCCTACTTTTTACCTTATCTTATTGACAATTTTCATTCACAGAGGTCAGTTCTTGAAGTTTATCATAATTGTGTTCCTCCTCAATTTTCTTGGTGGTTATTCCTCTTCTCCTGCTATAGTCACTGCCATTTGTTTGGGTGTTGCAATGCTTATCATTTTCGGGATGCAAGAATTTAAGAAGGCCTTCAGTAATTCAGATCAATTGCTGGGCTAGGTACACATTGTTTGTGTCACTCCCTACAGACTCCCAGTTTTCCTTTGCAATGGGTTGGTTGATACGCCCCCCCAAGTTTCTTCCTGAACTATTCTCATGGCAACAATTCCTCCATCCATCAAGAACCCTTCCTTGATTCTGACCCAATTCACCCTCACAATGCATAGCTGAGTGAAGAGTGACTTCACGCCAACCGTTTTCTTCCTCAGAGGCTTCAAAAGTATTAAATTTATCCATTATACCATTCATTACAAAGAAAAGGATTGAAGGGGTCTCAGAGTTAACATACACAGAATTGCTAATCTCCTTGGAAGCTCCTATTTCTGCTGCACCATGCTCCTCTTCCTCCTAGCATGGTTTACCCTTCCTTCTAAACTTTGCCACCTTCATATAATACACTACATCTATCCCTCTCCTCCTTCCACTACCGCCAACACTACTGCTAATCCTTTTCATTCCACCTCCCCCACTCTAGTTTTTGGAGAAGTGCACTAACATGCAGTTCATTTCTCTAGCTGGAAGGATGGTGTCATATGTATGGATTAGCCCCTCTATCTTGCCATGATCATAATTCCGCCTACCACCCTCACCTCCTTTTCTCCACATCCCAATCGGGGGCCATTTGTCTCTAATGTATTTGAGGTGTGTCTTCATGATTATCATTGTTTAAAATCATTCTCAGCGGCTCTAATTATTATTCCTCTGATTGTAGAGTCCATATGTTATCCAATTTCCTTCCTTGTTCCTGGCATCCCCAGTTTGCAAGAAAATCCATTGCTTTGTTACCCTCTCTTCTAACATGCTTAATGATCATATATTCAAATCTCTTTAGGATTGTTTCCAACTCTTGGATTAGGCTAGCCGTTCTCCAACTCTGCATAACTTTGTCCCATGAGGTCCCATTGTTAAGTTTTTTGATTACGTGTATGACTATTTGGGAGTCCCCTTCCACTTCCACGTTATTGTATCCATTTCTGATTGCTATCTTCAGTCCTTGATGTATCGCCATCAATTAAGCTTCATTGTTGCTCATGATGCCACCATTGTCTGAGTAAATCCACTTTGTTCTACCTTGATCATCACGAAAAAGGCCCCCAATCCCTATCAGGCCTAGATTTCCTTTGTATGTTGCATCGAAATTTAACTTTATGAATCCAGTCGAGGAGTGAGAGAAGTGCATAGTATGATTATATCCCATATTGGGTCTTTTCCACATCTGTGGAGCCACCATCCCTTGATGCAGGTTTAGCTTCATTAAAATCTGATTTGTTTCCCAGTCTCCTACATTCCAGGTATTCGCGAGGATGGTCTCACAAATATGACACAAGGTTTTTCCCCATATTTGGTCTTTTGTCATCTCTTTGTTTTGAAAGGTTCTTCTATTTCTTTCTTTCCAGATCATCCACATATTCATCCCTACTGCTAGACTCCGACTCGTCTTACCACTGGGCTATTGAATTAGCCACCTCCCCATATTTTAATTATGTTTTTAATGCTTTGTTTATCCCTGTGAGTGCTTCTGAAGAGTTTCCTAACATCTTCCCATTGTTGTTGAGCTCCTCTACATGAGTTTAGGAGGTGTTCCTATGTTTCCCGTTCTTGTTTGCAGAGATTACATCTGGGGGGGCCATGTATGCCTCGCTTTTGGAGTTGGCCCCAGGTGAGGATGCGACCTTTTCTTACCAGCCATAGGAACTGGGCCACTTTTGGCCACCGATTACTAGTCCATATTTGTTTTCAATTGACTGTCGTATCCTTTAGTACTTTAGGAGTTAAGAGATGATATGCCTCTTTAATTGTGAAATTTCCTTTTATTATGTGACCCCATCTCAGTATATCAAGTCCTGATCTTATAGTTATTCTCCTTGTCTACATTTCCTTTTGATATAACTCCCTTTTTTCTCCATCAAATTGATCCATCCATTCTTTAGGACTCTTCCAGATTCTACATACTTCATCCTGACTCCCCTCCTTCCAGAAGTCCATTACAAGATTCATTCCATGCTCAGCTGCCTTTTGGCATACATCCCTTAAATCTTGAAGCTCGTTCAGCATTTCTCTTTGTTGCCAGGCTTCCTCCCAAAACCTGACAAAGCTTCGATCCCTAATTTCCCAAAAAGCATGTTTAGTTATTATTTCTTTGTTTTGACTAGCTAGATTCCAAATTGTCGACCCTTTCGGGGTATCACTTATTCTTAAGATCTCCTCTGGTTTTGTTAGCATATTATATTTTTTTGTCCATATTCTTTTCCATAGGTTGTTTCCTCTATTCATCCAGCACCACCAAGGTTTAGCACCCATTACTTGATTTAGCATGTAAGGATCTCTAAGGCCTAACCCTCCCTTAGTCTTGCTTTTCAGCAAGTCCTTCTAGGAAACTAGAGACCATTTTCTTTAATCCTTCTATCCTCCCCAAATAATTTTTTTAAAAATCTCTACCATATCTTCACATGCTCCTTTAAGGCCTGCCATTGCCGATAATTGGTACATAGGGATCGATTGAAGGACTACCTTAACTAAAACAGCTCTACCAGCAAAATTCAAAGTTCTAAATGACCAGTTGGCTAGTTTTCTAGCAATTTTCTCAAGGGTTTGTTGCCAATTTTGAAAACCTTAGAGGATTCAAGGCTAATGGCATTCCTAGATATATTGTTGGGATTTCTCCTGCTCGAAATCCAAGTGTTCTTGTTAAATGTTTTTTGATATTTCCAGCAGTGTTGAAAAAATAAGTGCAGGACTTGTCCTAGTTAATTTACGTGCCTGAAGCCATCATAAAAAGTTCAAGAATTTCTTTAATTTTGCGAGCTTCTCTGAGGGATAGAATACAAAATAGCATAATGTCATGTATGAATTGCTGGTGAGCAATAGGAAGGTTGCTGCCCCATATTTGGATTCCTTTAAGCTTTCTTTCTCTTACTTATTTTCTGATGTATCTTCCTACGCCTTCTACAACTATGATGACCAGGAAAGCGGATAATGGATCACCCTGTCGAAGTACTCTGGTCATTTTAAATGGCTAGGAGGGGGTTCCATTCACTAGGATGGAGAAATTGGCTAAGGAAATCATAGCAGAGATCCATGCAATCCATTTATTGCAGAAACCAAAGGCCCTTAAAACTTCTTTCAGATAATTATAATTCAGTCGGTCATAGGGTTTGGAGAGGTCAAGTTTAATCATAATACCTGGTTACTTTTTTACTTTCAGAGAATGCAACACTTCTTGGGTGACCACCAGTCCATCCAGGATTTACTGGCCCTCAACGAAACTTGTTTGTTCCGGAGAGATAATAGTAGATCAAATAGGCTTAAGTCTTTTAGCCATTAAAGTAGCTATTATATTATATATAACATTACAAAGGGAAATGGGTCTAAAGCCCTGGGGAACTTCAGGCTTAGTTTCTTTAGGAAGCAGAGAAAATAGGTTTGAGTTTAAGCATGTACTTACCTTCTGGTTTCTTCTTGATTCTTCCACCATGTCCAGGATGTCATGGCCTAAGAAATCTCATCCTGCTTGATGGAATTCCACTGTGAATCCATCAGGGCCCAAGGCTTTATTATTTTTCATCCCTTTTACTACCTCTTCTACCTCCTCCAAGGTGGTTTCCCTCATCAAGGCTAGGTTTTGGTCTCTATTAATCCTACTTGGGATCTCTTTCCATATTCTTTCAGTGGCTTCTCCTTGGTCTACATTGGGTTCCGTGAGGAGTTCTTTGAAATGATTCACCAAGAATTGTTCTATCTCCTCATCTTGTGTAACTCGTGTCCCTAGTTCATCTTTTATAGAAAATATTCTATTTCTCTGTGTTCTCTGGATCATTGCTTGGTGGAAGAACTTTGTATTCCCCTCCCCTTCTCTTAACCAATTTACTCTGGATTTCTACCTCCACAAGATCTCTTCTTGTTTCCGTCTTTCTTCCATTTGTCCTATCAAGATCCCTTCCTCTCTGGCTAGGTCATCCCTTCTACCTCCAATAATGATTTCTTGTTGGATTCACTTCATCTTCTGTTCTAGAAGCTGCTGATCTTTGAGTATGTGTCTCAATTCCTCTTTATTCCATTTCTTGATGTTTTTCTCCAGTTCTTTTAATTTCAGCTGAAATGTCAGCATTCTGTTTCTTCCTTCCTGTCAACTTTGCTTCCACCAATCTTCTACTTTCTTCATGAAATTTTTGTCCCTTAGCCAGAAGGCTTCAAACCTAAAGGGCTTTCTCTTGGGACTGGCCTTAATGTCAAGTTCTACTTTGATCGGCCAGTGGTCCGATCCCATTCCTAGAAGAATCGTTGACTCAATGAAAATATCCCAATTTATAATTTGTTCTGACATTAGGAATCTATCTAGTCTGGAAGCGATCTGATGTCTACCTCTCCTTTTGTTGTTCCATGGTAGATCCTGTTTGTTGTTTGTATATCTACCAACCTTTGTTCTGCTCTCCAATCTCCAAAGGATTCCATGTCTGCCTCCGTTCTTCTGAGCCCACCCTTTTTTTCATTAATTGATTTAATCAAATTGAAATCTCATCCTACTATCCAAGGAGAGGTTGGATGCAATGACTGCATAACTGCCATATTCTGAAGGAAGATCCTATGATCGCTTTGTGTATGGGGTCCATACATATGGGATAAGAGGATCCATTCTTGAGAACCTATAATCCTGAATTTTCCTGAGAGGATGCAAGGTATACTGATTCAGTCTTCAATTTGAACTTCCTCTGGGTTCTAGACGATGGCTATTCCTCCTGCGCTACCTGTTGCATCTTAACCAATGATCTCATAATGCGGCTTGAAATTGCTCATCACTTCTTTATGTTTTCTTTCTTGTAATTTTGTTTCTTGGATTAGCATTATATTTGGTTTATCTCTTTTGAGTCTCTCTTTTAGATATCTTTTTTTTCCCTTGTTGTTCATCCCTCTAATATTCCAAGTTGTGATGATCATTTCAATAGTTTGAGGGTTTGTTGGAAAACCTCCAACAATGGCACTACTCTTCCTGAATTCACCAACATGTCTCCCACCATTTGGATGGTCTCACTCATAAGTCTCCTTCCTCTTTTCCTTCCTCCCTTCCCTATAGCTTCTAATTTTGTGTTTTCATTTCCTTGTGTTCCAAGTTGCTCTGGCTACTTTGCTATCATTTTCCCTTGTTTTTCTTTGTTTCTTTAGCACATATCTTTATAGAGTTGTTTCTGGTCATCTTGTATGAACCTTTCATCCAGGTACTTCCATTCATGTATAAGTTTCCTCATGAGCTATTCCTTTTCTCATTCTTGTTCCTGTTGAGGGTCTATTTCCATTTGTATCTTTTCTTGAAGCCGATCTCCCTTCTCCCCCTCTTTTTCCAATTCCATATTATTTGGCTCCTTATTTTCCTTTTTACTTTCCTTCTGTTTTTCCCCTATTCCATCTTCCCCCTCTTCACCTTCCACCTCCATTTCTAATTCTCGTAGAACCTCAAATTGGTTCTAGATTTTCTGAGTGCTTTCTGAGTGAGAGGGGTTTATTTAGTTTTTCCTTTTTGAGGTCTTCTTATTCTTAGTACTTCTATAAACCCTCCCCTGTTTCCTTCGTTAGTCCTCCTCTCCTAATCCATACTTCCCTTTCCACCCCCCTGATCTGTTGGTTTATCAACTTCATTCATCGGGCAATATTTGAACAGATGGCCATACTCATGGCATCGTCTACATAGAAAAGGAATGTGTTCGTAATCGACTGGCTATTGCAAGAACTCATCATGGTATTCTATTTAAATATGATCTGGTAGCGGTTCTATGATATTCATGTAGACAGAAATTCTGGCATATGATGAATATATGCTTCTCTTAGTAGTCTCTGCTACCTTCAAAAAGGCCCCAATTGAGTTCCCAATTCCTTCTAGAATATCTGGATCCCAGAATTCTATTGGGAGCCCAAATAATCTGACCCAAACTGGTGCTACTAGCATTTTTTCTCTGTCTGGATTATAGCATTCTTCCCATTGCCTCATGAAGAGCCCTGCATTATTGAAGAAGTATGTACCCTCTTCAAAGATCCTCTCCTTATCCTCCAGGTTTGCAAATATTACTGTGAAGAAACCTTTTGCCCCCAGTTTAAGATCTATATGCCCTTTGGGCTTCCACCTCTGTTGTATCCATTTCATCAGATCTCTCTCACTCGGCCATGTTCCTACAAACTTGCAGATGAGTGCATGGTCTTTCATATATCCTTTATACTCCTCTAATTTGTTATCTGGAATGACAAACCTGGGTTCTTTTGTTGCCCGCAGTAGACATTTGTTCCCCATCCTAGCTTGCCATACCACTCCCATAACTGGCACTTCCTTGCTGCGATTCCCAGATCCACCGTTTGCTCCATTTCAGCTTGATTCTCCTACTATAATATCCTTGTAGGAGCATTCTCTTTCCCCCCACTCACCTCAGTCATTTTCCTCCTATACTTGCCTTTTCTCGAAGCCTTCTTCCCTTAGTTAATCTATCGTTGCATTCGTCTGTGTTTCTGCAAGTGGGTATAGGATCCCCTACACCCTGACGAGGACTAGGTCTGCCAGGGCTCGTCTGATACCCAAACCTAACCCTAGTCTCCTATTACCTTTCCTCTTAATGGAGCCAGCCTCCGAATCACTTTTGGTCATCTTGCCAACTTTGCTAAGCAATTTTAGAATGAATGTAAATATATGTTTTTTTAATAATAAAATATGGTCCTAGCTAGCTAAGTGAAGTAATGTGGTAAGAATAGATGCTAATAGAAAATAATTAATTTCACACTCGCACACTTTAGGAAAACCAAGTAGGAAGACTAGGAAGGGTAGGTGATAATTGCTTTTGAGGTTCTTTGCTCTAGAGGTAAATTATCTCAAGTCTGAGAAAAGTTTGCCAAAATGGCAAGAGAGGAAAAAGCCTCAAACAACTTTGTAAGCTTGGAGCCTGGTAGGGGGGAGAGTACTTATGGTGTTATTTTTATTTTCCTCAAAGACATGACACATCTATTGAGGTTTGCATGAAATAACAAATGGATCTAGGAGGGTCTTTGTTTTCCTAAGGCTCTAGGGGAGAGAGTAGTTGTGGTGTCATTTTTAGTTTCCTCAAAGACATGACACATGTATTGAGGTGAGGTAGGCAGGAAATAATGGATGGATCTAGGAGTGTCCTTGTTTTCCTAAGGCTTCTCTTAGTGCAAAATTGTCCTGGGTGAGTGTTCGTAGAGATACCAGACACATTTTTGGGGTGGAGCATCTTTTTGTCCTATAAAATTTTGAAGCAAGCTAAATAATTAATAGATAAATGGAAAATGTTTTTAATTGTTTTTGTTCTGTTCTACGATTTAATTTTGTGACCATTCTATAATTTTCACACACAAATTCACACACAGATCACATGAGTTATGGCTCTTTTATTGAAAACGAAAAACATGATTATAACAATGAACGCGATGAAGGGTATTTAACCTTTTCCAACTAGCGAATAGCCTAAAATATCTTGACATGCAACCACACACTAAAAAGTTGTCTATCACTTAACTCGACTTGACTGAACACTCAAACACTCCACCCTCAACACTTTCTTAATTGACTCTCTAATTTTAGCCAAATTATCATGCGGGAGTAATTACCATTTCTAACACTCCCCCTTAATTATGACCATATAACTCAACATGAATCAACATGACTCGACTATGTCGTCTAGGCTTCCAATAGAAATTAACTCAATTATCACTAAAACATGCTTGTTAGTCTTTGTCTTAGCTAGGCTTACAATGACTCAAGACTTTCACAATTTTGTATTTTATTTTTCTCTTCTTCCAAATTTTAAATCCTCAAAATTGCTTCATTCTCTCTTGCGGATTCTTTTTGTAGGCTCCATATTTCTTTACTTGTTGCAACTGCAATTTTTCATTGATTTTTCTTGAATTTGTGTTGAAACACAATCTAATCTTGTCTACTACACCTTCCTCTTCAAATATTCATTCAACCATGGACTATTGCCACAACATTGCATCTTCAAACTATCCTATTTGCTCTACCTCTTATACTTTGTATTCCTGTCTTTCTTTCTGCAATATTTCTCGATAGCAGAATATTATCTTTTCTTGACTCTACTACTAAAAAATAGTTTCAATGTATTCATCTTTGTCTTTAGAAACCTCCATATCATTCTTTTCACTTTCATCATCAAGTACTGTTGTTTTTTTCCTGTAATCTGCACACTCAAGATCATCATTCACCATTTCATTCAACTCTTTTAATCTACCTGTTGTTTTAAGACTCGCATCAGTTTGTTCCATTGGTTTCTGAATCCATTCATCAATGAGCTTAAAATCTGCATCAAATTCATTAACAACCTTATTTTCAACTTTTTTGCTCATGCTATTCTAAACACCTGCATATTGAAAAAAAATGTTAAAAACATCTTTATTATGCTCTTCACTTAGAGCTTCCTTCTCTACATGTTCCATCTCTTCCTCCTTTTCAACTTCACTGAAACTATCTTCCACTGTTATATGGTTAGTGGATATTGTCATAAAAAACTCTTCAATCACTTTATCCTCTCCTTGATCGTCAGTTGCTGCTAGATCATGTATTGCTTCATGAGCAGTTCCAACTGCTTCATATATTGCTTCTACAGAGACAGCGTCAACATTCAATGCTTCATAAAACATTACACTTATCATATTTCCAAAATTAACTTTGTTCAAAAAAATAGACCACATATCATCAACATAATGTTTATCCACACCAAGGTGGGATATAGGAGCATGCATATGCTCATTGTCAATTTTATTGACAATTCCAACTTTGCCAAATCCATCAGTCGAGGTTGGGTTCACCAATTCACATCTAACTTTGCAGTGAACATCCACATGTGTCTCATCACATTGGGATTCACCATCATCTGCATCATCCACATTACGTCCACATTACAATGGAGCCCTTGAGCATTTATATGCTCTTACTCTTCTTCACACAGAGCCTCTGCTTCTCTCTCTGTAATCTTTGTTGCATATTCTTCATCCATATGAATGCTTGTATAACGAATTTCAATTTTATGGTCTTGACAACCATCATCCACTTTTGAGTGGAGAAATTTTTTTTAATTAAATTTTTTTTAGTTATTAACTTTTTTTAATTTTTTATTCTACTTTTTGATTTTACTGAATTACTTTTTCAAATATGTTGTTTTTAGCTCGAAGAAAAGATAACATCTTTATAACCCAATGATCAAATATTTACCTGTAAACATAGGAGGTGATAGCCAACCAAAAGCTACACCAATCACCCTTGATTTATCCTTTGTCTTCTGCTAGAATTCTCAGTTACTCAGCTGCAGCTTGTGCAGCTTGAACCTCTATAACCATGGCAATGATCGTTGCCTCTTCTTTTCAATTTCTTTTCTTAATATGCTTTAGTTGGGCTTTATGACCTGCCTGCGATCTTTCTTCTCTTTTATATTTTCTTTCCTCATTGCATGAAGCTATCTTCCATCGCCCTTAGAAAAAAAATATGATTTTCAGTATAGGTCCGGGTAAAGCACAATCTTCACCAAAAAGCTATCATGCTTGACAAAAAGCAAATAATTTTACAGACAGAACCCTAAATTCTTTTTCCAATAAAAATTCCCAAAACCACAGAAACAATCTTGGCTGAAAGAAGCCCTGTGATACCTTTATGTTTTTTTATTTAAAAAAAAACTTAATTTTTTTTTTATTTTCCAACATTTAACAAAACCCTCCTTTTAAAACACCTCCCATTTTTTTTAATATACCGACCAAAACTATAAGAATTCATAACCCTTGGAATAACCATATCCAAGCCACTTTTAATCTTTATAACATGTCTTTATAACATGTCATGCGTGTCGAGACTTTTTAACAAAACACTTCAAAATTTTGGCTACCCTTTAAAATAAAACATTTGCAATAAATTATTTCGCAACACCTTTAAAAACCGTGATCCACACTTTTAGATTAACCTTAGTCCCTGTTCGAATAAACTTTTTGAATTAAGAGCTTCCGACTTAAAAAAAAAATCAAATTCGGCTTTCGTCCATTGGGCGTTAGCCTTGGTGCGTTGGTTATGACTCTCGCTTGACCGACACACAACCTGACTTTGAATCTTTTATCGAAAAAATCCTTTTAGCTCTATTAACACGTACTTGTCTGATCATGCGCTGCGTGCTAATGCTATCCGCAAAATAAAAGGACCGTGTTTATCCTCTAACGCTGCCAACGTAAGCTTGATCCAGGTGTATGCAAAACACGGCAATGTTGCTACCTGTAACGCGCCTCATCCCGCGTTATAACATACTGCGGACCGTGTTAATCCTCTAACGCTGCCAACGTAAGCTTGATCCAGGTGTATGCAAAACACGGCAAGGTTGCTACTTGTAACGGGCCTCTTCCCGCGTTATAACATACCGGCAAGGTTGATACGTGTAACGCGCCTCTTCCCGCGTTATAACATACCACTGGTGCGTTATACCCTGTAACGGGACTGTTCCGGCGTTATAACATACCACTCGTGCGTTATATGTCAAAATTATTTATGTTTTGTTTTTCACTACAATGAACCCGGTACCCGGTAAAAGGTATTTGTCGTTTTCTAACTAGCAACTTCCTAAAATATCCCAATTTCCATTGGAATTGATCCAGGAGTGTCTTTGTTTTCCTAACGCTACTCTCCCGGTACCCGGTAAAAGGTATTTATCGTTTTCTAACTAGCAACTTTCTAAAATATCCCAATTTCCATTAGAATGGATCTAGGAGTGTCTTTGTTTTCGTAACGCTACTCTCAGTGTGAGTGTTGCTAGAGATACCAGAGTCATTTGTTGAGTGGAAAATCTGTATCAAATTCATTAACAACCTTATTTTCAAACTTTTTCGCTCATGCTATTCTGAACACCTGCATATTGGAAAAAAATGTTAAAAATAACTTGGGAAATGTTTTTAAATTTTTTTTGTTCTGTTATACGATATAATTCTGTGAACATTCTGTAAATATAATTCTGTGAACATTCTGTAAATAGTTTCATGAAAAATGTGCTCTATACATTTTGGTATGAAATTACCATGTTATAGTTAAAAAGATATCATGTTTCAATGCTGTAAAAAGAAATTATTCTGGCTGTTAAAATATTGTTTAAGGTAGGGATGAAGTGAAAGACACATGAGAAATATGTGCAGTAGCTGGGTTTAGCTTAGCTATCTAAGCCAAAAAACTCAATGGAGCACCTTAGTTCGAAAGATATCATGCACCCCGAAAGTTGTAATTTTTGATAGCTGCGTCGACCCTGGGAGAGGGCCGCACTCCCCTCAAAGCCTGTGGACTAGATATGCTAGTATAAATAAGGTCCAGGAAAGGCTTACGGAAGAAATAAGTATAGTATGTAACATAGGCAAATTTACTCCCTTCAAACCCTGTGGACTATGGACTAGATATGCTAGTACAAATAAGGTCCCTGACAATCTTACGCAAAGAATAAATGTAAATGTAGTATGTAACCTATCCAAATTTTAGTGGGCAGAGTACCGACTGTAAATAAGTAATTTACGGGGTAAAAACCTTCTGGAATTTAACACAGCAAGCAAATAAAAAATTCTCAAAAATTCTCAAACATATAATAAATATAAAGGAATCATACAAGTTAGGGTTGAGGAAGCCTTTCCAAAATTCCTAGAATGGAACAACAAACTGTACACGGAGCAGCATCTTTGCATAAGCTCCCTACAGATAAGGAAACACATCCTTATAATAGTTACTGCTAAACTGTAACAAAAAAATAAATAAATTCATTCTTTTAACGAGAACAATGTACGGAGAGGTAAGAAAAAGAATCCCTATCTATGTATCGCAAAGTATTCCAATCACAGGTAGTAACAAAACATAAAGCTATCGTATCATAAACAGCCGGGGCAAAACCCTCAATTTTTCCAGTCGAAAAAATATATATGTATATCCAATGAAATTATCCGAAGAAGGCGAAACCCTGAAATAAGGCTTTTAAGAGAAAAAAAGAAAATTCATTGTTAACTGTAAATGCTGACTGTAGATATAAAGGATGGGCCTTATATGGCCAAACATTTCGGGAAAACCCCAAAGAGAAACATGAACATCTCTTAATTTAATTATAAACCCTAGGTCGTAAAACTCGGTGCTTCAATAAGGTTATTAACATAATAACCTGTTAATACAGCAATAAGACCCTGATAACAACTTGAGAGAAGCGGTTGTAATCACTGCCAGATTCGAGCAAGAAAACCCTTTCCTGAGCGAAAGGTCCCGCTTAATACCTGCAAACCCGCGATTTCCAGAAGGAACAATTAGTTTTAATAGAGACATAATACTAAGAAATTGCGTGGAGGGCATCATAATCCGGGTTTTACTGTTGAAGGGACTCGAAAGGCCACCAAAATCTTCTACGTATACTTGTATGAGGAGTAACCCCGTAACTATGGTTATAGGATATAGGGTTGGCTAATCTTTCTAATAAAGCCGAAGAAAAATGAACTATGACTACCTGTGGGCCAAAGCTGTCAAGCTTTGATGTAGGCAACCATATCTAAAGTGCTATGAATCCCAGCTATAACTCTATGAACCCATGCAATCACAAAAGAATGATCTAGAAAAATTAGTGTGGGATGAATAATTTACGTTAAATGAAAGAGGAAAGCTCAAGTGCAGTTGAAAAACAAATGAATTAGAAAAAATAGTGTGGGATGAATAATTTACGTTAAATGAAAGACGAAAGCTCAAGTGCAGTTGAAAAACAAATAACTCGATGGGCTTGAAGCATAACCATCACTTTGCATACAATATTAACATAGTAGGCAAACCTAGAGCCAACCATCTGAGTCGTTGTAGCATGCAGGTTGCAGAGTCCGCCGATGAGTGGAAGCACAATGACAGACGGGTTAACCATAACTGACCCACGCCTCTCAGCCGTCGATCTCAAACCCTAGTCCTTGATGCACTCGATGACTAATACGCCGGCAGCGAAAGGAATGTGATGTGATGTGTAACGCCCTGGGGACCGCGCGCTCCGCGCACGGAGGGCGACCCTCTCACCCGACGACAAACGACAGTGCACCTAACAGTACGGATCCGTTCATCAGTATGGGCGAACAGCGACATAGCAGGGCAGCGATGGGGCGACTGATCCAAGGTTGAAGGACGCATGACACAAGGGGCACGAAGGACGAAAGAACATGAGGGTGGCGTTGGTTGGCCTTATAAAAAGACCGACCCGCCACGACATTGTTCTCGACAAAGGAACGTCGCATAGACATACGACGATTATACATGAGCTTACAAATGTAAAGATGGGGCAGCCATGAAATAAGCCCCCACCGATACGACGATTATACATGATTATACATGAGCTTACAAATGTAAAGATGGGGCAGCCATGAAATAAGCCCCCACCGAAACATGAGGGAAGGCATGTATGGTGTTAATGCATAACACAAAACAGAACTTATATTATATATGAATTAAAATAATATAAGGGGCACGTATGTGGATTACATGTGGACACATAAACCATAAAAGAATACATACGTGGAGGACCATTACCATAATGGGCTACGAATGGAGAATAACATATATTATATTCGATGAGAGATAATATATGGGTGATGCATGGCGTATACATTAAAATAAGCCATGACCGAAAGACTTATATTATAGAAATACACACATACATATGTGGAGGATTAAAATAATATAAGGGCACCTACGTGTGGACAGACCGACAGGCTTATGAGAGATAAAAGCATGGCGGTGGATTAAAATAACATTACGTGGGCTTTACGCATGAGAAAGGGATGTCGGCTTAACATAAGACGCCCTTGAACGATGGAGGAAGCAAGCGTATATATATCGAATGAGAAGAGCTCATTCGATCATCAACCATTCGGTGATCAACCAAGTCTCTCATACGAAGTGCGAAGTCGACATAACAGATGTAGTCGACTGAGGTTCGAGCGAAGACGGTTGAAGGAACAGGCCACGGTATTTGCTGGACAGTCGAAGCATAACAGAGTGCGCAGAGTTGACAATCGGACAGCGAGAATACGGGTCTGTGTGGTAGTATAGCGAGGGACGCAGGTCTGCTATGCGCACCATTAAAACACAGTCATACATTACGGTGAACAGCGCATGAACCGGTGACAGTTCGGTGTACAGGTTGGGCCTATTACGACCTGTGGTATATTATACAGTTCGGCGAACAGGTGTGAGCCGGCGGTAGTGATAAGAGAAGCTGCGTTATAAATTATCTTGGGTAGCCGGGCGGGAGCCGATACCCGGATCTTGTAATTATCGGTATATTGGATTATCGATTGGGTTGTGAAAGCCGTGGGTCATTTGACTGTTACACGGGCTTTCTAAACAGTCAATTATATTGGGTGACCGTAGCCTTGGGCCGGTACTCGAGTTGTATGTAATTGGAGTCCGAATTAATATAACCTTTGGGCGAACTCGGGAGAGTTGCCCTGTCGAATGTCTTATGCGTTCTTGCATGTTTTGGCATTGTTTTAAATGAATGTTGATGAATGGTTTATTACAGCTGTGAGGAATTGTTAATTTATAATTAAAGTGGAATTGTAATTAATTATATGAAGCTTGATTATAAGATTAAGATTCGGTAATAAGTATAAGACTCGTGTAGCGACAGCGGAACGAGTTTGGTAAGGCGTAGTCTGAGGGTAACGTCAAAGACTTGCCCGGCAGTGCCGCACATCCTTAACAAAAATTATAGGAAGGTTAAGGGCGTGACAAGTGGTATCAGAGCTCAGTCACGAGCTGGAGAGAGCAGGGTTGCTCGACAGGATTTGCAGGTGAAAAGGACGACGGTGGATGGTCGAAACCAGATCACGAAGGAATAAAATGGCGGCTAATTCTCAAGTCGGATCTAACCAGTCCGGGAAAGACATGGGGAGGGAAGTGACTCCCGAATTTGCTGACAAAGTAATTGACAAGATGGAAACCTTGGAAAACTCGTGGAATCAAGGGATGGATTCGCTCAACAAAGAGCGAGAGGCCATTGCAAAGATCAAAGAAGAGTTTGAGGAATTTCGGACACAACACGATGAGCTTAGGGCACGGCATGATGAACTTGAGAAGCAACATGACGAACTTAAGACGAAGTACGAGTACACAGATTTCTTGTGTACCCATCTTGAAGAGAAGCTGGGAGAAGTCGAAGAGTCAAGGGACCAGGGCATAGCCGAAATTGGGAACCTGAAGGGGACTCTCGATAGAACAAGCAAGGCTCTTAGAGAAGCCCAAGATGAGATTGCAGTGTTAAAAAGGGCTGTGAGGCACCATTCCGGAGGAGGAGTGCCACATGTTAAAGTCAAAGAACCTGAATCTTACGATGGGACAAGAAGTGCGAAAGTTCTTGGCAACTTTCTGAGGGACATGGAGCAATATGTGGAAAGGCTGAACCTGTCTAAAGGTGAAGAGCAAGTTAAGATGGCAGCTCAGTTCCTAATGAACGATGCCAAGATGTGGTGGAGAAGGAGGGCGGATCAGATCACTCATGGGAGCGCTGATGACATTACCTCCGGGGACGAGATGAAGAAAGCCTTGCAATCACATTTCAGTCCGCAAGATGAAACGTGGGAAGCAAGGACCAAAATCAAGTATATCAAGTAGACCGGAAGCTGGCAAACATACCAGCAAGAGTATTCGAGTGCGGTTCTGGAACTTCCGGATATGGCTGAGAAGGATAAAGTGTTCAACTTTATCATTGGGTTGAAGCCATGGGCCCATAACGAAGTAAAGAGGCAGAAGATCAGGACGCTCGAAGAGGCCTTTGCTGCAGTGGATAGGCTTGTAGATCACTACGATGAGACTTCTAATGAGAAGAAGAAGTCTGGGAACCCGAGAGAGGAGAAGAAGAAGGACACTCCGAAGTCGGATAATGCTCCAAGGGAGAAGAAACCCTTGAAGTGTTGGTTGTGTGCAGGACCGCACACGGTGAAGAATTGCCCTTCTAAACCAAAGACGGTCGCTGCTACTCATATGGAGGAAGAAGATGATGCCTCGGCAGGGATGATGCAGATCCTCGGAGCATCGGCTACGACAGAAGTAACCTCAAGGAGGGACCCGGAAAGAAACAGGTTGGAGTATGTGCGCATGAAAGTTGGTGGGACCGAAGTACTCACTATGGTTGATAGTGGAGCTTCGCACAACTTCATGAGCGAAGACACCGTGCGGAGGCTAGGCCTTAAGTTTGTGCCGGTAGATGCACACATGAAGACGGTGAACTCCCCTCCAACGGCAATTCTTGGAATAGCAGAAAGGGTGGATACGACGCTTGGTGAATGGTTAGGCAAGGTAGACTTCACCATCGTTCGGATTGACGACTATGAGGCAGTGCTGGGAATGGAATTTATGAAACAATATGAAGCGATGGTCGTACCTCATCTGAGGAAGCTCTATATTTACGACGGAAGGTTGGATGTGCCCATAGGTGTGCCCACCATAGGGGTGACTAAGGCCGAGCGTAAATTAGGAGGGATGCAGGTGGAAGACAGTGGGAAGACAGATAAGCGGATGGCTAACATGGAGGCCAAGCTTGTCGAACAGGACTTGGTTATCAAGACTCTCTCTGACAGCATCTTGGACTTGACAAGGAGGCTGGACCAGATGGAAGAAGATGATGAGATGGCTATGGGGTATGACAGACCGAACAACCAGGGGGAGGATCAGGAAGCTTACCTACGACGGATGGAAATGGAAGATCTAGATAAATGGATCGAATTGATCAGTGAAGGAGAGCCACCTGGCTCGTCCTCATCAAGGTCTGCTTAAATGAAACAGGGAACCAGGCTCATTGTTGGCTGCTCAAGGCAGTGAGCCCGTGATGATACTTGGGCAGGACGGATGGTCTCATCGAGCACAGGAAATGGGGGTTCCCATGAAACGACGGAGAGATCATGAAACGAGTATCTATACTCGGACAGGAGGATCCATTCATGGGGGACTTGGAGGTTTGAAGTGTCGGGGAGCCGAGTCGATGTCTGATTCCGACTTGATGTAGTATGGGATGCATACTCCTACAACTTGCATAGGATCATGAAACAGGAGGGCGACTTGATACGGAGGACTAAAGAGGACACGATGGTATGGAGGTTGTCGGGACGACAACCGAATAAGGTGGGGGAGGATGTAACGCCCTGGGGACCGGGCGCTCCACGCACGGAGGGCGACCCTCTCACCCGACGACAAACGACAGTGCACCTAACAGTACGGGTCCGTTCATCACTATGGGCGAACAGCAACATAGCAGGGCAGCGATGGGGCGACTGATCCAAGGTTGAAGGACGCATGACACAAGGGGCACGAAGGACGAAAGAACATGAGGGTAGCGTTGGTCGGCCTTATGAAAAGACCGACCCGCCACGACATTGTTCTCGACAAAGGAACGTCGCATAGACATACGACGATTATACATGAGCTTACAAATGTAAAGATGGGGCAACCATGAAATAAGCCCCCACCAAAACATGAGGGAAGGCATGTATGGTGTTCATGCATAACACAAAACAGAACTTATATTATATATGAATTAAAATAATATAAGGGGCACGTATGTGGATTACATGTGGACACATAAACCATAAAAGAATACATACGTGGAGGACCATTACCATAATGGGCTACGAATGGAGAATAACATATATTATATTCGATGAGAGATAATATATGGGTGATGCATGGCGTATACATTAAAATAAGCCATGACCGAAAGACTTATATTATAGAAATACACGCATACATATGTGGAGGATTAAAATAATATAAGGGCACCTACGTGTGGACAAACCGACAGGCTTATGAGAGATAAAAGCATGGTGGTGGATTAAAATAACATTACGTGGGCTTTACGCATGAGAAAGGGATGTCGGCTTAACATAAGACGCCCTTGAACGATGGAGGAAGCAAGCGTATATATATCGAATGAGAAGAGCTCATTCGATCATCAACCATTCGGTGATCAACCAAGTCTCTCATACGAAGTGCGAAGTCAACATAACAGATGTAGTCGACTGAGGTTCAAGCGAAGACGGTTGAAGGAACAGGCCATGGTATTTGCTGGACAGTCGAAGCATAACAGAGTGCGCAGAGTTGACAATCGGACAGCGAGAATATGGGTCTGTGCGGTAGTATAGCAAGGGACGCAGGTCTGCTATGCGCACCATTAAAACACAGTCATACATTACGGTGAATAGGGCGTGAACCGGTGACAGTTCGGTGTACAGGTTGGGCCTATTACGACCTGTGGTATATTATACAGTTCAGCGAACAGGTGTGAGCCGGCGGCAGTGATAAGAGGAGCTGCGTTATAAATTATCTTGGGTAGCCGGGCGGGAGCCGATACCCGGATCTTCTAATTATCGGTATATTGGATTATCGATTGGGTTGTGAAAGCCGTGGGTCATTTGACTGTTACATGGGCTTTCTAAACAGTCAATTATATTGGGTGACCGTAGCCTTGGGCTGGTACTCGAGTTGTATGTAATTGGAGTCCGAATTAATATAACCTTTGGGCGAACTCGGGAGAGTTGCCCTGTCGAATGTCTTATGCGTTCTTGCATGTTTTGGCATTGTTTTAAATGAATGTTGATGAATGGTTTATTACAGCTGTGAGGAATTGTTAATTTATAATTAAAGTGGAATTGTAATTAATTATATGAAGCTTGATTATAAGATTAAGATTCGGTGATAAGTATAAGACTCGTGTAGCGACAGCAGAACGAGTTTGGTAAGGCGTAGTCTGAGGGTAACGTCAAAGACTTGCCCGGCAGTGCCGCACATCCTTAACAAAAATTATAGGAAGGTTAAGGGCGTGACATGATGGAAGGGATGGCCAGATGCCACATCAAGGACTGGAGGGTTCGACGAGCCATTTGATGACTAATACCTGGGCATCTAAAGGAATCTAATGTGATGGAAGGGATGGCCAGGTGCCAGCTTAAGGACTGGAGGGTTCGACGAGCCCTCAATTTAAAGACTTGTGGTGACAAGAAATTTATTGAATCATAAATCTATTAACAAAGAAAACAACACAAGTAAGGGATCCTAACATTATAGTAATGGTATACTCCTTAAAACTTATGGGTGGTGCCCAAATTTAATACTAACCAAGACGGCTGGGTGATGCGATATATCAGAACCCATTTCTTAGATAACAATCTATCTGACGAGAACAAGTGGGACTCCATATACCATGGTAATATTATTCAAGGTGTCTTTTCGGTGGTGCTTCATGTGTTGGCGATGTCCTAGCGATTAAATTAATATTTACTTGGTGACATCTGCAATTAATTTTACTTTACTTGGTATGGAGGTCGATATGACTGTATAGGTATCAGAATAATAAGATGATTAACAACAAGGTGAAGTCCAATAAATAACAAGGTTGAGATAGTAAAAGTATATAATATAATATATAATGAGTATGGAAGCATGTTACGTGTATTCGTTTAGGATATAAAAAATCTCAAAGTTGTAAAAATTATGTTCTTGGGAATAAATAAATAAATAAATAAATATTTCACACTCTAAATTTTAGGGTACTAAAAGTAAGTAAGTCATTTCAAAGGATGTTGTTATATTAATATTTTTCAATTTGATATTTAAATAATATATATATATTATATATATAATATTTAAAAATTATTTAAAATAATAAATATAAAAAATTTTATAGCACTGAGAAAGAATCACAATATATCAACATTTTTCAAGATCAATATAGATATCACTAAAATTTTTAAAATATTGTGCATACATAATATATAAGAAAAATTAAACGGTCAAAAACATGTTCCCAAAACAAGGTTGATGTTGTATCAACACATTTTGAAACAAGGATGAAAATCATGATTTTTTGTGATCTTTAAAAAAAATGAAATGAGAATTGGTATTTTTTTATTAAGTTCGTAACTTTTTTTTGTTTTGTTAGTATTTTAGTTATTTTATCGATTCTTCCCTAGATGTAAAATAGGTTTGTTTGTTTCGATTATGTTTATGGTTTGTGGATGTTCATGTTTTTTTTTCTAGTTAAGACTAATCTAACTTTGTTTTGTTTTGTTAGTATTTTAGTTATTTTATCGATTCTTCCCTAGATGTAAAATAGGTTTGTTTGTTTCGATTATGTTTATGGTTTGTGGATGTCATTGTTTTTTTTTCTAGTTAAGACTAACCTAAGTACCCATGGGGGATTTGAACCAGTGGCCTATCGCAAGAAGTGCCTTAACAACGCACCCATTCACCGTCAATCCAAAGTCCTGTGGGCCGTTGGATGTCGTTGTTGATGATGTTTCTAATATCCAATATTTTCAAAGACCTAGTTCATGATTTAAATTTTCGTGGTTAGGTATTTGGTATTTTATTTTTCAAAGGGTTTTTATTACATGTATGTAAATTTAGGATGGTAATGGGAGTTAGTGTGAAGATATCTATCAATGTCAGTTTTCTATCTTAGCTTTCCATTATTTGGAATTCTATTTTTTGAGGGTTTTTATTACATGTATGTATATTTAAGATGGTGATGGGAGTTAGCATGATGTCAAGGAAGGGTAATTGGTTTTCTTTCTCAATCTAAATGGTGAATTTAATGTGTATTGAAAGCTTATTGACCCTAAATAGAAATTCTTCATGTTTCTCTTTCAGTACCAATATGTCATCTACTTATCTTTTCCATTCTTTAAAAGACACATAATATTACAATTATTGATGAAATGAAATTTTTAATTATTTGAAATATATACATAGATATATAGATAAATTCGAAATTATAAAATATATTAAGAATATTCGTTATATAAAAATTTAGTAAATTCAATTTAATTTTTTACCCTCAAATTTTATGGAATGATGATGAATACATCCACGGTTAAAACACTCAATTTAACACATTTATGGAATGATGATGAATAAATCCATTGTTAAAACACTCCATTTAAACAATTTATATTATAGTATGCACTTCAATTCAAAACACTCGATACGTCATTTTTCAATTTTAATATATGTGCATGTAATTAGGAAAATACAATTTTGAAGACTTCATTCATCATTGTACATTGGGGTGGATTGGAATAACTACAAGAACTGCCTAATTGTATTATATAGCATATATATGTAATCAAGCCAATAATTACACCGTAAGGTGTTCCCCTCTGAAATGAACTCCCCCAAATGCCTTTTTGTCCTAATATTAACCATGAGATCCGTTGTTAGATGATTCAACAATGATCTATCATCCAATTTAATTAGAAAAAATTAAAAAAACATTAAAAACATTAAAAATTGTTAAGATAATTCGTTAGTTAAAAAATTAATCAATTATCCACCCCATTTGTTATTCGTCTACCTAGCTGGTGTGTCATGTGTGCGCAGATAGGTGCGTTTACTGGAGAGGAGGGCAGGGGCATGTAGATGAGGGTGAATACCTTTGCTATAGGAGGATGAAGAGGGCCGCAGAGGGCGAGGTCATGCTCTGGAGGGAAAATGCCTTTGCTGCAGGAGGATGAGGAGGGCCGTAGAGGGCGGGGGTGAATGCTTTTTTTTTTGCTATAGGACGATGAGGAGAGTCACGTAGGGCCACGTTTTTTGTAGGAGGAGAGCCCAAAGGAGATTAATCAGTTGGTAGTTTTGCTCATATCTGCATTAGAATCTAGAATTGGTTATGGTTGTAGTTATCAGGTTATGGTATATATTCTAGGGTTACTGTTCTCATTTCTTATCTCATATCAGTATTTATAGTATTTGGAGCCCTCTTGCAGCCTTCACATAGCAGCCTTCGAAAAATTTGTAGAGTTTGGAGCCTTCACATACCAGCCTTCGATACAATTTTAGCGTTTCGCCTTTCAAGTTAGTTCATTTACCTCCAAATTTCAGACTTCAAAGAAGGATTGTGCCTTTTGAGTTTTAAGTTGGTGGTTAATGTCTTTAATATAGAGTACTTTGACAGTCACACATTTTATTTTACAACAATCATTATTGAAATCCATTTTAGCATATTAATTCTCTGCTCAGTCTTCGATCACTGACACATTGGTTACTTTCCATGGAGTGGAATGTTATTCCCAGTCTCAAGGCGAATGGCAGTTGCCCAAATATTATGAGCCTAGCTACCATATTTTACCGTGCGTCAAATAGACGAACTAGGTATCAACTATGGAGCTCTTCAATCTTTGGAATCTGGACACTTGCAACATTGGTAGTTTTTCCCAGTCTCAAGGTGAATGGAAGATATAACTAGGATCTATAGGATATAACCTCATGCACATTGGGAGCACCTTAACATGAATGATTGTTCTTTGAGAGAACTAGATAGATTTATCTGAAAGGCAATGTTAAATGATACATTTCCTAGAACATTTTCTCAGTGTTTAAAGAACATTTCTCATGATATAAATTATATTATCCACTTTGTTAACCTTTGATGCTACAGAAATGACGTCAAAACTTGGGGGAGACTCTTGGCTTAAGGTGGGGGTCTTAACTAGGTTAGCCATTTTCTAGTGGATTCAGAAACAGTCTAGGCAAGACTGTTGTGTATCCAATTTGCAATGAGAAAGGCAATTCGTAGACACAAAAATTGCAACCCTAACTCGATGAAAGCTAATATTCTCAAGGTGTTGAAATTCTAGGTCTTATCAAGTCTCCATGAAACCAAGGAAGGGCTCAATCATGATCCCTAACTCTAGAGGAAGCACATAACAAGACGCTCATAAAGACAAGGGAAAACAACATGTTTATATTTCACAATTTCTAGCTATGCCAATCACATCGCTAATCCTTATAATCTACATTCTATTTTTTGTAGGGATTCCCATAATTTGTAATGCATTTAATCTACCATTTCATAGGTCTCCCATCAAGAAAATAAATTAATCGACTTTTTGGGTTAGTCAATCAATCATGAGTGTCATAGCTTTTTTGTCCTAATCTTAACTGTCAGATCCATTGTTAGACAATTCAACAATGATCTGACCTCCAATTTAGTTATAAAACATTTTAAAAAAAATAAAAACATTAAAAATAATTAACGTAATTATCATAATTAAAAGAATTATTAATTTTCCAGCCCGTCTACCATTCGTCTAGCCAGTTTGTTCATAGTGTGCATACAGATAGGCATGTTTGCTACAGAGGTGGGCAAATGCCTTTTCTGTAAGAGGATGAGGAGGGACGTGGAGGGCGAGGGCATGCTATGGAGCGCAAATGCCTTTGCTTTAGGAGGATGAGGAGGGTCATGGAGGGCAGGGATGAATGCTTTCTGTTTAGCCACGGGACAATGAGCAGGGTTGCATAGGGACAATTTTTCTGCAGGAGGAGGGCCAGTAGGATGAGGAGAGCCAGAAGGAGATTAATCAATTGGTAGTTTTTCCCATCTCTAGATGAGAATCCAGAATCAGTTATGGTGGTAGTTATTAGGTTATGGTATACATTCTGGGGTTACTATTCTCATTTCTCATCTCATATGAGTATTTGCAGTATTTTGAGCCTTCTTGCAACCTTCTTGCAACCTTCACATAGTAGCCTTCAGCAAATTTCCAGTGTTTGCAACATTCACATAGCAACATTCGACATATTTGTACTGTTACACCTATCATGTTAATTCATTTACCTCCAGATTTCACACTTCAAAGAAGGATTGCGCCTTTTGAGTTTTAATTTGGTAGTTAATGTCTTTGATATAGAGTACTTTGTTAGTCACACATTTTATTTTACAACAATCATTACTGATATCCATTCTAGCATGTTACTTGTTTGCTTTGTATTTGATCAATAACACATCGGTTACTTTCCATGGAGGGTAATTTTATTCCCAGTCTGAAGGCCAATGGCCAATGCCCAAAAGCCATATTGTACCATGAACCCAAAAAGCCATATTGTACCATGCGTCAAATATATGAACTAGGTATTAACTATGGAGCTCTTTAGTCTCTGGACTCTAGACACTTGTAGCATTGGTAGTTTCTCCCGGTCTTAAGGCCAATGGCAGCGATAACTGGGAGCTATAGGCTAGAACGTCATGCACATTGGGAGCACCTTAACATAAGTGACCTTTCTTTGGGAGAACTGGATAGATTTAGTGGAATGACGATGTCAGTTGATATACTTCCTAGAACATTTTCTCAGTGTTTAAAGAACTTTTTCTCATCATATAAATTCTATTATCCACTTTGTTAACCTCTGATACTGCAGAGAGGGTTTCAAAACATGGGGAAAACTCTTGGATTAAGGTGGGGGTTTCAACTAGGTAAGCCATTTTCTAGTGGATTCTGAAATGGGCCAGGCGAGACTCTTGTGTAGCCAATCTCCAATGAGAAAGGCAATTCCTAAACATAGAAATTGCAACCCCAACAAGATGAAAGCTAATCTTCTCAAGGTGCTGAAATCCCGGGTCTTATCAAATATCCATAAAACCAAGGAAGGGCTCAACCATGATCCCTAAGTTTAGAGGAAACATATAATAAGACACTCATAAAGGGAAAGGAAAACAACAGGTTCATAGTTCATGATTTCTAGCTATGTCAATCTCATCACTAATCCTTATAGTCTACAGTCTAATTTTTGTAGGGATTCCAATAATCTGTAATAGATCTAAGCTACCATTGCATAGGTCTCCCATCAGAAAAATAAATTATCCTCTTTTTTGGTTAGTCAAATCAATCATGAGTGTCATATTCAACTAGATTCATTCACGAGTGGTAGGCATAAGTAGGACCTTAGGATGAAGAAGCTACGAGCACGACTCATAGAAGGATAGAACCAGTTAGAGAAGGAAACCCACAATAGAGGAAGGGAGCCATGCAGGGAGAAACCTATCGTATCCCACAAGTTATCCAAGCCCCATGCTATCTAAGTGATCCATCTTACTCATGATTCATCATCAATTTATAGTGGATTCTAGGTTCATATGATTACAGGGTGTTTTTGGTCAATTTTGGATAATGGTACCACCTCATTTCATTAGTAACTAGGAACTACATATCTTTATATATTCTTGACTACGCTACACACATGGTCACAAGTGACCAGGAAACATGGGACTAGAGGCCCACTTCAATGTCCATCATATTTTATGTTTGTTGCATCCATATAACACCCAAAATGTTGTCTGCTAAAGTGGCAACAATGAACATTGGCCAATACAGAGGTTGTGCTATTGATTTGTAAATTATAGAACCTATGTCCCTTAGATTTTTCAATCAACAAGAAACAGAACCTTGCAAACTCTATTTTGAATAAAAACTATTAATTTACCTCAAGATTTCTCTACCAAGCCAAAGCTACTGCATTCACCCAACCTATATGACTGGAGTTACACATGGGACTAGAGGCCTACTTCAATGTCCATCATTTTTTATGTTTGTTGCATCCATATAACACCCAAAATATTATCTGCTAAAGTGAAAACAATGAACATTGGCTAATACACAGTTTGTGTTATTGCTTTGTAAAATGTAGAGCCTATGTCCCCTAGCTTTTTCAATCAACAAGCAAAAAAACCTTGCATACTCTATTTCAAATAAAGATTATTAATTTATAGTGTTAAAAAACTAAAATGGATACCTTCTAATGGCTAAGGCCATTACTTTATAGGAGTCATTCAATTAGGAATGTAACTGAGCTTGTCAAGGGCTTTTGTTTTCTATCACCATGAGAAACTGACCTACATGCTCTCATTCTTCACTTGATCATAAAAATGTCTTACAATAACTAGAAATTACTTGTATCTTGACCACCTCATTGCATTAGTAACTAGCTACTACATATCTTTATATGCTCTTGACTATGCTACACGCATGGTCATAAGTGACCATGACACATGGGACTAGAGTCCCACTTCAACGTATATGACTACGGTTTTGGTGCACCATCTTGTCATTCAAATACAAGAGACTTCAAATAAGGATTGCGCCTTTTGAGTTTTAAGTTGGTGGTTAATCCCTTTGATATAGATTACTTTAAAACTATCCATGCCCTCAATTCACTTTCTACAATCAGCAAAATCATTTTTTGATGTGGCTTAAAAAATGTTTATTGAAGACATGGACTGTAATCGTAAGTTTCATTTTCATTATTTATATCCTTATACCCTTGAATAATCAATTCACAAACTCCCTTAAACTTAAACTATGTTTGTAGTAAAAAATTAAAACTCACATTATTTCATCTTATTATGACAAAATTACAACAACAAATTACTTACCAAAATTCAAATAGGGAACATAACAGAGCTTGTGAAGGGATTTTGTTTTCTATCACCTTGAGAAATTGACTTACATGCCACCATTCTTCACTTGATCATAAAAATGTCTTACAATAACTAGAAATTACTTGTATCTTGACCACCTCATTGCATTAGTAACTAGGCACTACATATCTTTATATGTTCTTGTCTACGCTACACACTTACCAAAATTCAATTAGGGAATGTAACTAAGCTTGTGAAGGGCCTTTGTTTTCTATCACCATGAGGAACTAACCTACATGCACTCATTCTTCACTTGATCATAAAAATGACTTACAGTAACTAGAAATTACTTGTACCTTGACCACCTCATTGCATTAGTAGCTAGGCACTACATATCTTTATATTTTCTTGACTACGCTACACACATGGTCACAAGTGACCATGACACATGGGACTAGGCCCACTTCAATGTCCATCATTTTTTATGTTTGTTGCTTCCACAAAACACCCAAATATTATCTGCTAAAGTGGCAACAATGAACATTGGCCAATACACAAACTATGTTATTCCTTTGTAAAATGTAGAGCCTATGTCCCTGGCTTTTTCAATCAACGAGAAATAAAACCTTGCATACTCTGTTTTGAATAAAAACTATTAATTTACCTCCACATTTCCCTTCCATGCCAAAGCTACGGCATTCAACCCAACCTATATGACTGGAGTTTTGTTGCAGCATCTTGTCATTCAAATACTAGAGACTTCAAAGAGGGATTGCACCTTTTGAGTTTTAAGTTGGTGGTTAATCTCTTTAATATAGAGTACTTTACAGCTATCCATGACCTCAATTCATGTTCTACAATAAGAAAAATCGGTTTTTGAAATGGCTTAATTTTTTTTTATTTTTGAGATGGACTCTATTGGTCAGTTTCATTTTCATTATTTATATCCTTATACCCTTGACTAAGAAATTCACAACCTCCCTGAAACTTATACTATGATTGTACTAAACAATTAAAACTCACATTATTTCATCTTATGATGACATAGTTACAACAAAAAATTACTTACCAAAATTCATTTAGGGAATGTAATTGAGCCTATGAAGGGCTTTTGTTTTCTATCACCATGAGAAATTGACCTACATGCACTCATTCTTCACTTGATCATAAAAATGTCTTACAATAACTAGAAATTACATGTACCTTGAAATCAACTAATTTTTTCTCTATCACAATAAATTACAAAACAAATTCCAATCTCTTATTGTGATTAAAGTTATGGTGTTAACAACCTCAAATGGAAAACTTCTAATGGTTAAGGTCACATTTCATAGTAGTCAGGAGTCCATAAATCATAGGTTGCCTTCCAATTGTTTCAAATCATGTAGGGAGAAACCTATCCTGTCCTACAAGTTATCCAATCCCCATGCTATCTAAGGGATCCATCTTACTCATGATTCATCATCAATTTATAGTGAATTCTAGGTTCATATGGTTACAAGGTGTTTTTGGTCAATTTTGGATAATGCTACCACCTCATTGCATTAGTAATTAGTTACTAGATATCTTTATATATTCTTGACTACACTACACATATGGTCACAAGTGACCATGATACATGGAACTAGAGGCCCACTTCAATGTCCATCATTTTCTATGTTTGTTGCATCCACATAGCACCCGAAATATTATCTTCTAAAGTGGAAACAATGAACAATGGCCAATACCCAGCTTGTGTTATTTCTTTGTAAAATGTAGAGCCTATGTACCGTGGCTTTTTCAACCAGTAAGAAACAAAACCTTGCATACTATGTTTCCAAGCCAAATCTACTGCTTTCAACCCAACCTATATGACTATAGTTTTTTTGTAGTATATTTTCATCGAAATATAAGAGAATCCAAAGAAGGATTTTTCCTTTTCAGTGATCTCCCCTCCTGATTAAGGCTTAAGCTCTTCATTGGTCACAATTTTGTCTATCTTTCATGGGCTATGTAACTCAGATTTCCGGTGGCATCTACCTTTGCCTACTTCCAATCGGATAATAATATAATTTTATGAATGTGCACAAACAACCAAGGGTTAGGTCAATGGGACTAGATAGTAGAGTACAAATTTTGATCAATCAGAAAATAAAAATGCCACTCTGTCAATCAGAGATCAAATTTTGGTACACAACATCTTCTTTCATTGTGAGTGCCTCTTTGATGTCTTTTTAACATGTTGCTAGATTTGAAAAGGAAAATGTGATTAATCAGAAAGTCTTACCAATGGTGAACATTTGACAATGCAAAATGTTGGGAAGGAAAGCTACTAAAAGATGTATTCCTAGTCCAATTACTTCCATTGGGACTTCTTTATCACCATCAAGAGCCTTCAATTCCACCCAAGATTACTCCTAAGGGACCTATCAGGCTAGGCCACTCCCTAAACGAAATTATTCATGAGGCACTCAGTGCTAACATCTATGCCATTGACATAGATGACGATCAAAGCCAACTTTATCCTTTGTCTCCAACTAGTTGTCATAAATTTTTATCATAAATTGTCCACGTCATCATTAATGTGGAAAATGGGATTATCATATATTAGTTCAAGAAGAAAAACAAACAACAGATTCCATGTATTTTAACCAATTAATGATGAAAACTACAAACAACGTAAGAACAACCAAAAATAGTTGGTTCATTGATTAGGAATTTGATAACGTATATTTTTGTAGTAGTTTTGACCTTAGCTTTTATTTGCAATGGCCATTTTATTTTACAAGAGTCATTACTGATATCCATTGCATATTGTTTCAAGGTTGAGGCTAATTGTATATGTTTTGTAGGAATTGGAATTAGAAAGGTATTACAAGGTACCTATTGATAAGCTTCCCTCTTCACCTCAAATTTTGTGCCTATACTTGCAACAAGCTAGAAACAACAAACAAAACCAAACAGGTGTGTGTTTCATTTCAAAACTGACACATTATTTTGAAATAGTTCATCATTTTGGTGCTGAGAAGCAACAAACATAAAAACGAGAATTGGGAGATGATAAACCACTAGAGTTTGAGAGTTTTTTGGGTGAATGACCATTCTTTGGGAGAACTTGATAGATTTTTGTCCAAATCTGTCCCAGGTCATTTTTACACAGTCACTATCTTATTTTGGACCTTTAGTGGAAAGGAGATGTCGATATGTCCGTTTGTAACAATTTGATAAGTTTTCATTTGAAACATAAGAGTGATATGCTCTTTATAATATGGAATTTTTTTCCTATATGCAAATGATATATTTCCTAGAACATTTTCTTGGTGTTTAAAGAACATTTTCTCATCATATAAATGAGTAATACTTAGCATAAATTCTTTTGAATGAGTTGGAAGGTTTATTTAATGTGAAATGATTTATAAAATACCTACCGACCTCATGTTAAATTGCTTTCATCCTAGAAATCATTGCAATTTTTATGTTCTTATTTGTTTTATTATCCATTTTAACATTTGTAATGTTCTCATGCTTCTCTCCTTTATCAATTACCCTCACATATAATTTTCATGTAGTCATATAATCTTCCACTTAATGTTGCAATGTCTTCCAACAAGCTCAACTATTCATGTTATAGAGTAAGCTTTGAAATTGATTTTTTTAACATAGTTGTCATACGAATTGCAACAATGCCTTTTGAGTTTTAAGTTGGTGGTGAACGTCTTTAATATAGAGTACTTTGTTAGTCACATTTTGAATAGTTTGATGTATTCTGTTTACCTTCAAGATGAAATAGAGCATGGTCGAGTTTTGGAAATCTCTCATAGTTTGTAGAAACTACTCATGTAGCTATCATCAACTCTAAACGAATAAATTACTTTTGAGCAGTTTTGGTAGGTCTTTTCAATCTAGAAAAGGATGACCTTATTAGTTACATATATATTGCACATCATTGTACCTCACATATATTTGCATAGTTGAAATATGCAGTTAGTGTCTCTGTCTATAATCTAAGTTGTTTATATAGAACATCGAGGAATTCAACTCTAACCCATTGTAGTTCTATTATTCACTTTGTTAACCTCTTATACTGTAGAAAGGGTGTCAAAACCTAGGGAAGACTCTTTGCTTAAGGTGGGGGTCTCAATTAAGTTAGCCATTTTCTAGCAGATTCAGAAACAGGTGAGTGGAAACCCTTGTGTAGCCAATCTACTATTAGAAAGGCAATTCCTGGACAAAAAAAATGGAGTCAACATGGAGTCAACATAGGCTCATGGGGCCACTGAATATGAGAATATGCCCATAATTATAAATTCCATAACTCATCTAAACATACTATCCCAATAGATTACAAAAGAAATTCCATTCTTTTATTGGGATTAAAGTTATGGTGTTAACAACCTCAAATGGAAAACTTCTTATGGTTAAGGCCATTATTTTATAGGAGTCTGGATTCCATAAATCATAATTTGCCTTGTTGTGGAATGGTACCAACTGTACTTCTTCTCTGACGACTTCTTTTGCCTGCAAACAAAATAGCAACCCGACATTAGTTGGTATTTGTGAGCTTATTTAAAGCGGTGGGACTATTATTTCCAACTTTTTCCCATGATTATATCCAGACTTTGGTGATGATATGGTACTAGACAGATGAATATGAATATGAATATGAATATGAATATGAAGGGTGCCATATGCTCAGAATATCAGATTATCATTGATGGCAATAATAATATGGGGCTATCCCCTCTAAGCTTTCATAACCTAAAACTTTTCTACACTCTACCAAACCCATGTCATTAACTCAAGCGAACTTTGCATCAGAAACTGCCTTCTACATGGGTCTACTAGCATATTTAACCCTTACTGTCATTGAATTTCATCATGTCTTTTCAAGAGCTTCGTTTTCTTTTCCACGTAACGTGAAAGTGTGGTCTTCTTGATCTTGTAAGAACCAGCATCGAATCGCGAGAGCAGCGGCACATTTCTACTACTCACCCTGTTCCGTTCTAGCATGCCAGTACTAGGAGTGCGGATGAGGCCGGTTAGCTATCAATCAAACTATCGCTAACGAGTCTATAGCTCCTGAGTTATGTATACCGCTGATTTTGAAGCCTGCCTTTAATAGAGTTTCAAGGAGTGTGATCCCATAATTTTGAATCTTCCTAAATGCATATTTCTGATCCCATAATTTAGGTATCCATCTTTGCTATTTGCAAATGTGAAAACCTGAGGAGCACTACAAATTCTGATTGGAGATGCATGGCCTTTTCAATGGTTTTCCCAAAGGTTTTCTATTTCTTATTGCGTTATTTCGATTTGAATAAAGATATTTTGTTGCAGCTTCTCGTGTGTAATCAAGATGTGAATGTTGAGTCATGTTTGCTGTAGTATTAGACAAAACACTATTTTTTTGCATCCGACTTACTGGTTATGAATTCTGTTTTGTTGTTTGAGTTTCTTTAATATTTTGGAGAAACTGGATTTATTTTTATAAGAATATTGAAGATTCTTGAACTATCGATCTGAGATGTATATTGCAATATGAATATGAAGGATTCATACTTTTACTTTATGTTTTATCGTAATTTTTTTAATGAGAGATGTTGTTTTCCAGGAAAATCTCAGTTTTCCATCATATTACTTCAGTACATTAATGCAAATGAATACGCTGGTACAATTTATATATGATGGATGCAGGCATGAGGAACAAATAATGGAGAAATGTACATATACCGTCAAACAACCAATCTCGATAAAGAATGCTTAGAATTGGCTTTGGCCATATTTTAAATGGCAAATTTTACTCAGGTCCACAAGGTATTTTGGAATTTAGATGTAGAATATATATTACTATGTTTAAATATATTTACGTTATTGACATTTGATTTAAATTAATTTTAAATTATTATGACTTAATCGTTTATGTACATTAATATTATTTAGTATAATAATTATTATTTTTTGGTAGTTCAATTGAATTTTTTATTTATTTATTTCTCAATTCTGATACGTCGACTTTTGATGTTTTGATTACTGAGATGAGATAACAGTTTTGTTAAATAATTTTTTTATTAGATTTTTTAAATTTTAAAATGTCAATTTATTTTTGCAATTTCTAGTTCATCAATAAATAAAATTGAAAGTAGTAGCTTTCTCAAGATATTTAAACTTTATTTAAAATATTTTTTTATCCAATTTTGATTAAATTTTTATGGCACCTGTTGTTTGTACATACGGGGATCAGAAAAAATTAAACTGAAAATAATTAAGATTTTTCTAGGCTTTCAATTAAGAATTTTCTAGGCTGGTCAAGCGAATGTCTATTTACATTTTGAAACGCATGGGTTTTGGAACGTGGAGCAATAATCTTGCACTAGTGTTGTCATAAACCTGGCCTGCTTAAGTAACCACTACCGGTTTATATTCTCTTTGCTGCGCCATGGGAAGTGAAGGCTGTGCCGGTTGGAATGTAGAGGAATAAAAATATTTTTTCTTACACTAGCTTCATCACAAACTTCACTTGATTATGTGAGGGCTACCCGTTCATATTCTCCTTGCTACCGTATTTGAAGATTGTTTCAGTTAGTCACTTATCTGTTTGTAATGTCATGGATCCACAAAGCTTTCTGCAGATTTCATAGGTTGCGGGGAATTGTAGTGGTGATTTGATCAGATGGAAAGATAACGGTAAATTATACTGGTGATGAGATAAGATGGAAAGATAATTGTATACATGATGGCTCTTCTTTTGATGGGCACTTATCCACAATATTTAATTGTTCATTCCTTAAAGAAGTAATTTTATGAGAGATTAGAAGCATCAATAATGGGACAATTTTCAGTGAAAAATATGCATGTACTTGTTTTCAATTAAGTGTACATATATGATTCAAAATGGATTTTGGATAGGTTTTTAAGTTTAAGTGTTCCTAACAAAGGAAAACGAAAGTCCATGGATGCTCTCGGAAATAGTCTCATTGGATAGATATGTTTATTCTGAACCTACTGCAAACTCAATGGGCTAAAATGGACTTCGGATGTAGAAGTTATCGCAAAAAGAAGTTTGCGTGTCTTTTGAAAATGAGGAAAAATCTTCAAAAAAATGGCCTAAATGGCTTTATAAAGGAAAATCACATTGGAGTGGTTCAAGAGGTGGACTTAAAGCAGAGGCAGAAGAGACCCTGATTACCGATCCCCGACATATTAGGTCAGAGGCAGACATATGCAAATAATATAAGGAAAGGACCCCGAGCTGATGTGACATTACGATCGCTGAAAGTGGTGCCCACACATTGGCGTTGATGATGCTATGAGATAAGGGAAGGAACTTCAGGACTATGCGACATGCAATTGCGATATATCATATCACAACATCATACCACAGTGATATAAAAGGACTTGATACCATATGCGACATGCGATTGCCAGTCCACGGCGTGCGATCTTAGCCATCGGATTGGAAATAAGATCAACGACCAAGATTAAATCGGTGGTTGGGAGATCGATGATCCCCGACACAAAGGGTTGATATGATAATGATACGCAATGCGATCTGCATTGCCTAATCGGGGATCAGATCAATTGTCCAAATTCAATCGACGATCGGCGATCACTGATAGTAGGGCTAATGCGATTGCGATTATGATAAGTGACAAGAGCCGGACCCGATAGGGATTATAAGCCCAATTACATAATTTTTGAAGTCCAAGAATTCAGATTTTCTGTGTGATCCCGTGTATTTAGGATTTTGGCCATGTGATGATGCGATAACAATATTGTGACTAATGGTGGACCCAATAGGGTTGTAGGGACAGTTTAGTAAAATTTGAAGTATGGAATTCACGCTCAATAGTGTAATTTAGGAAAAATCTCTTTGTATTGGATTTTTCTCCATTTTTAGGTTTTTGCCTAGAAGAAGGCTTTGATCCTTCTATAACGACCCATGATCACTATGCCACGCTGCAAGCGAACATTTTTGGCGGACAATGATGTGTTTGAAGCCACAGAGCTGTAGAGACAGATGGCCAGTCGAATAAACAATGCACCGAGAAGCCACAAAGCCACAGGGGAGTAATGACACGCAGAGGAACAACTGGGGAAGTAGCAGAGTCAGCAAAATGCCTCAAAGGAGCTAGGAAGCCCAATTGACAGTGGATGGTGAGAGCTGGAGGTCATTGAAGGAGAGTTGTTAGTTGAGAGAGCAATAATCCCAGAGAGCATGACGGACAGGCAGCAAAGCTACAAAAATGTTGCTAGAAGGTTGCAAGAGGTCGCTTGGAGGTCAAGCGAACCATTGATGTACGGAGAGGTCAAGAAAGAGAGCTCAGAGAAGCCAGAGCCAGAGCTAGAAAGCTGAGAGCTTCAGAGCTAGGGATAAGATGGTGTTTTGAGCCCATTGTGTTCTGTGTAAACCAATGGAGTTGAATGTGGAGCTTGTAAAAGAACTACTGCCATAATCCCAGAAAGCCTAGATGAGTTGACTAGAGCTCAAGGAGGCGTAGGCCAAGAGTTTTGAGTGAACTCCATATTAAACTTATTGCCTTATGTGCTTGTTATTTGCTACAATATTTTACTGTTATATGTATATTATATCAACATAAACAACAGAATTTTAAAACACATAAATAGTCAAAAAATAAACACCAACATACACCTTATTTTCAAGCACATTATTAATTCCGCAATTGGTTAATCATTTGGGTCTTGGGAATACATAAACTTTGGGAGTGGGAGAGGTTTTTGTAAGCTTGACAAGAAGCCTTTAGTGCCCCATTTTCAGATCAGGTGGTATCAAAGCTTAAGTTTGATTAACTCCACCTTCAAAGAAGGTTATATCAGAATGCTTGATTGAAAAAGAAAAGATTACATGTCTAAAAGGTGTTTGAACAGTAAGAGGTTGATTGTGTGCTTGTTTGCAGACTGACTATTGTTTGAGTTTACAGAGGTGAAGGGAAAACTATTGATAGCTCTGTCCAGGAAGGACAAAAAGGAGAAGGGTTGAAGACATTCTTCTTATCCTAAGGGACCTCAAAGAAATCCTTGGAGGACAAGAGGTTTGTTGCAAAAGGTTGTTTGAATACGCTCTTTGTTAATCTTGTTTGAAGTTCTTTTTGTTCATTTTTGCATAATGACAACTTCTACAAGTGAGTCCTCAAACTCCTCATTCATCACAAGATTCTTTGATGGAGATATGAAGCAAGACTTGTTCTTCATGATGGATAAAGTGAGAGAAATGTATGAGGATGGAAGGAAAAAAACATATTTAGAGTGCAGTTGAATTCCATGGAGGAAGAGAAGTAGATGTTTTCTAACAAATTTAAGGAAATGGAGAGGTAACTTCATATTGCAAATATGAATCTGAAAAGCTTGCATGAGTTGGAGTCATAGCTCTTTGTTGCCAAAGAAGCCTTAGTCAGGTATCATCTTGAAGAAAAGGTAAACCATTCTAGTTTGTCTTAAAATTCTTCTAAGAATGCTTATATTGGTTTTTTTAGAAAGCATACCAAAGGCATAGGTTCCAAGCTGATGCCCAAGATGTGCTATGAAGGAAAATGCTTCGGTAAGCATTCACAAGGTATTGTTGAGCCAATAATGGTTGAGGAAAGGCCTAAGTATTTGGGTCTTGGATATGGACAATATTATGGAGAAGTTCCAAAGCTGCTATGAAGACCATTGAAATAGCTCCAAGAAGGAGTTTCATTTCATGTCTTCTACCCCAAGATTATGAAGATTGTTTTATTAGGGAATGTAATGGTGTGAAGAATACCTTGTAGAAAGAAGGTGTATATCGACATACACTTGAACTAGAGAGTTGTGAAAACTCTAATAGCCTTGAAGAGATTGATGGTGTTCCAAAGGAAGCTACTTCTTCATTTAGCTCACCTCCTCATGAAGGTAAAAGAGGTGGAAGGGAAATGTATAAATCTAGTTCTTATCATATTCCTTTTGATTTTGTTTGGCATGGTAAATTTCCATATAAGCATTGGAAAATAATTGCATGTTCCTTTTCTATTTTGGATAACCATCATGTTTCTAGATGTTGGAAGAGAATGGCCACATACAGGAATCTTTTGAAGGAAAGGAAGCAAGAAGCCAAAGGTTCATTGGACAAGGAAAATCATGATGTCAACAGGATGCACATGTGTTGCACTTACTGCCATAAGCAAGGACATGTTGCTGCAAAATGTCGGACTCTGAATCCAATAATGCTTCCACGAAAGCTAAAGAGGGTGGAAAGAGAAGATAATAGAAATGGAAAGGAAGTTTCCATGAATGATGTGTCTCAAGATGATTCACATGTTGATGCTGATGTGTGGATAAAGGAAATGTCTTTGAAATGGATCGGTAAGAAATGGTTAGAGTTCTTATCCAATTAAGGATTGGATGTCTATTGATGCATCTATTTGTATCTCTTTGTTGATGATATGCAAGTTGCAGGTTTATACCAAGAAGGTGAATGGAAAAGTTGAGTAGGAGGCTCACCTTGTTGCTACAACATTATATTTCATTTTAGCTTCGAAAGTACAGTGTGTTGAAGTAAAAGTTGAAGGATGAAATGCGTGCATGAGCATGAGATGCATGAATACAGGGATGTTGATGTTTCCCTTATATTTGAACATGTATGTGTAATTAACTTAAAGGGTTGGTTTCTTTGTTGTAACATGCATGTCATGTTGACTTGGGAAAAGTTTACATGGTCTCCAAGATGGAGATAATCATGAAGTGTCTCATCTTTGAAAAAGAGTCCTAGAGGTCTTTTCCTACATGCTTGACTTGAAGGGTCATTTGTTTTAAAGGCATGTTTTGTGGGATTCTTATCTAGTCCATTGTTTGTATGCAGATGTAAGACATGGAGGTGTTCACAAGATGTGAAATCTATTTCTTTTGTTGAAACAAGATTTTAGACCATCCACTTGTTGTTTATATTTCTGTTGTTGTTAAGAGTTGTTGTTGACAGTTTTTCAAACAAGTACAAATGAGAATTTTGTGAAGCAGATGTACCACCTTGGATCAATGATCAAGGAAAACAAGTTCAAACTACCTCGTCAGACCATCTCAGTAGGAGTTCTACAAGAAGGAATGGAGGAAGAAAGTTCTTCCCAGGGGAGGACCAGTACATCCAGAAAGGAAAGTGGTCAAAGGCTTTGGTTTAGAGGCACTATGCAAGGTAAGTGTATGGAGGCTGAAAGAAGAGGGTTTTGTTACTCTCATTTAATGTTCAGATCAGTATATCAGTCTTTTGGAGACCAAAAGTTATTTAGTGGGAAGGTGTGATCCAAAATGGATTTTGGACAGACTTATAAGTCTAAGTGTTCCTCACAGAGGAAAATGAAAGTCCAAAGATGCTCTTGGAAATAGTCTCATTACCTAGATCTTTTCATTCTGAACCTACTGCAAACTCAGTGGGATAAAATGGGCTCCGGATGCAGAAGTTATCGCAAAAATAAGTTTGCCTTCGTCGTTTGAAAAGGAGAAAAAATCTTCAAAAAAATGGCGTAAAAGGCTTTATAAAGGAAAATCACATTGGAGTGGTTCAAGAGGTGGAATTAAAGTGGAGACGGAGGAGACCCTAATTACTGATCCCTGACATATTGGGTTAGAGGTAGGCATATGAAAATAATATAAGGAAATAACCCTAGGTCGATGTGACATTGTGATCACCGATATCGGCATCAGCGGATCAACATTGGTGATGCTCTGAGATAAGGGAAGGAACCTCAGGACTATCCAACATGGGATTGCGATATATTGCATCAAAACATCATATCAAAGCATTGTCAAAGGGGTCAATAACATATGCAACATGCAATTGCCAATCCGCGACATGCGATCTCAGCCGTCGGATCGAAAATGAGATCAATGACCAAGATTAAATCGATGGTCGAGAGATCGACAATCCCCGACACAGAGGGTTGATGCAATAGTGATATGCAATGTGATCTGGATCATCTGATCGGGGATCAGATCAATAGTCCAGATTAAATCAGTGATTAACGATCGGCGATACCCAATAGCAGGTCTAACAAGGGCTAGACCCAATGGCGATTATAGGCCTGATTACATCATTTTTGAAGTCCAGGAATTCAGGCTTTATGTGTTATCCCATGTATTTAGGATTTTGGCCATGTGATGATGTGATAAGGATATTGCGACTAATGGCGGACCTGATAGTGTTATAGGGGTGATTTAATAAAATTTCAAATCCAGAATTCATGCCCGATAGTGTAATTTTGGAAAAATCTCTATGTGTTGGATCTTTCTCCATTTTCGGGTTTTTGCCTAGAAGAAGGCTTCGATCCCTCTGTAATGGCCCTTGATTACTATGCCATGATGCAGGCAGGCATTTTTAGCAGACAATGATGCATTTGAAGCCACAGAGTCCTAGATCCAGTTGGCCAGTCAAAGAGACAATGCAGAGAGAAGTGACAGAGTCCCAAAGGAGTAATGACACGTAGAGAAATGGTTGGGGAAGTTGCAGAGCTGGGAAAATGCCTCAAAGGAGCTAGAAGGGCCAATTGAAAAGAGGTTGGCGAGAGTTGGAGGTCGTTGAAGGAGAGTTGTTAGCTGAGAGAGCGATAATCCCAAAGAGCATGACTGACAAGAAGCAGAGCTGCAAAAAGGTCACTGGAAGGTTGCAATAGGTCACTTGGAGGTCAAGCGAACCATTGATGGACGCAGAGGCCAAGAGAGAGAGCTCAGAGAAGCTAGAGCCAAGAGCCAAGAGTCGGAGCTAGAGCTAAGAAGCAGAGCCAAAGCCAAAGAAAGATCTAGAAAGCTGAGAGCTTCAGAGCTAGGGATAAGATGGTGTTCTAAGCCCATTGTGTCCTGTGTAAACCAGTTGAGTTGAGCATGGAATTTGTAAAAGAACCACTAAAATAATCCCAGAGAGCCTTGTTGAGTTGACTAGAGCTCAAGGAGACGTAGCCCAAGAGTTTTGGGTGAACTCCATATTAAAATTTTTGTCTTATGTGTTTGTTATTTGTTGTAATATTTTACTATTATATGTATGTTATATAAACATAAACAGCATTATTTTAAAGCACATAAATAGTCAAAAAATAAACACCATCATACACATTATTTTCAAGCACATTATTAATTTTGCAATTGGTTAATCATTTGGATCTTGGAAATATATAAGCTTCAAGAGTGGGAGAGGTTCTTGTAAGCTTGACAAGAGGCCTTTAGTGCCTCATTTTCAAATCAATAGAATTGTAGCCATATTATTAAGCCTAAGATTAATGTTGAAACTATAACTGTAAGTTTGCTTTAGATTTTGTTGCACTGAATGTCAGTGTAATAATCAATCCAACTTTAGCTGTAAAGGTTTGTTTGTATATTTTTTTACAATTAATTAAATAGTTTTAAATTCTTTGCAAGAAATGTGATGGTAATAATCAATCTAATTTAGCTTTAAAGGTTTGTTTGTATATTTTTTTTATAAAAAATTAAATACAATAATTTCAAATATTTACTTTTATAATTGTGGACTTTTTAACACTTTAGGGTTAACATAACATGAGAGTCAAATAGATTTCTTAAAATCGAATTAGAGTCGCACAAAAATTGTTTGAACCCACTATCCAATAGTTGGTTGTGTTGAGTTATATATAATTTCTTGAAGATCAATTTTTCAATTTGTAGAGAGTTTTTAATTTTGATTGGATTGAGAGGTTGTTTGTATTTATGTAAATAGTGCATAGACCAGAATAAATTCATCTTATGTATAGATTTAATATGGGCTTAGAGGGATCAAATTTCTTCACGTGAAAATTTATTTAAAGTGCAAAATATAATGTCTTATTTTTGTTTGTTTAATTGTATTTGTGAAAGGTAAATAGAGTATATATAAAGAAAATAAATGTTTTAACCAATAGAAACCTTAATTTTTTCATAGTAAAATATACATAATTTTTTAAAATGATAAGTAGTGACATTAAAATATTTTACTTAACATGTACATGGAGAACATTTGATCAAGCAAATTTTTTTTATTATTAATATATTTTAAATATATGTAAATATTAATTCATATTAAAATATTTTATTTTAACACATTTTTTCTATCGATAGATATATATGAAATTGATATCGACATAAATTAGGTAATATAGATTTTCAAATAATTTATTTAAATTTTTTGCTGAAATATTTTTTAAAAGCGTAAGTTTTAAGCATTTTACTCAAACATTTTTTTACTTCTAATTACTTTAGAACATAATCAATTTTTTTTATTATAGTGGACATTATTTTTCTATTTAGAACATATTTATAATTGTTTGTTTTTATTTTAAAAGGGAACCACACAGACAAACTTACACATCCCGTAGAATGAGCCTCTCCACTCAATACGTGCAGACCCAATTGACTATAGGTAACTTATAGTGCATACCCATTGATCTATAAGTGATTTATTTATTATTTTTTATAATAAAATAATAGAATTAAATTAAGCTTTTGTTGTCATAGGTTTTAGATATTGATACATGGATGTGTATGTGTAGACCCAATTGAAATATAAGTAACTTATAGTGAATACGCCATTGATCCCTAAGTGATTTATATATTATTTTTATATCAGATTAAGGCAATTAAATGAAACTTTTGTTGCCATAGTTTTTAGAGATATTTAAATAGTGTGCAGTATCTCTAAAATATAGCTCATAGCTTTGTCCTCTAGTAGTAGTAACCAACTTTTAGATATGGATATATAATTAAAATTGCCAATTGGCCTTCAAATATAAGAGTGTACTAGCCAACACCACTGTATCTATACCTTATTGTAGTTTTAATCCTCAAATGGAATTTCGAAATTCAGTAATAGCATTGATTTGTTTTATTTAGATATGCAAATTGTTATGATAATATGAAGATGCTTTATAATGTGAAGGTATTTTCATGTTCAAATTTATATTGTCAGTTAATTATGGGTTTTAATCTTCAAATGGAATTTTAGGATTGATTTGATTTATTTAGATATGTAAATTGTTATGATAATATGAAAATGCATTATAATGTGAAAGTATTTTCATCTCAAAACTCATATTACTACCTAATTGTGGTTTTTAATCTTGAAATGGAAATTTAAGATTAAGCAGAACATTAATTTATAAATCCACAATTTCCATAAAAATAGACCTTTTAATTTTAATATTTTTATTATTTACAATATTTCTATTAATAATTATATTTTGAAAATATATACATCTACATATTTATATTCCAATTTTTTATTACGGTAAATGATAATAAATGATTAATGTAATTAACCTATATATTTAGGTTTTTAAATTTGAAAAAATAATTATTACAATAAAAAAGAATCACAATTAAACATTTTAAATTATGATTTAATAATAAATATATTTAATTAAAATAATTTAACTTAAATACTTTTAATATATAAAAATATATATTTATAATTATAAAATTAATCTTTCTAATAATCTTTACCATTTTCTCATTGACTACATATTATATTATATCAAGTATCAATCATATTATATATTATATTACATATATTAGTAAGTCACTATAGAAAAACATCAACATAATTAAATTTTAGTAATAATGTTATAATAATATTGAATAATAATATAAAAAAAATTTCTTTATAGTATATTATTATATTAAAAAATATCTATGTTATCATTAATAAAATATCTATGTATCATTATGTAATATTATTAATATAATAAAGTATTTATGAAAGTTCTTCATAACAATAATAAATTATTGTTAATAAAATATTATTCTAATATATATTAATGTTATATAAAATGTTACTAATATATATCTATTAATATTAATATTATTATAAACTTAAATATTACTAAAAAAATTTATTAGTATAATTTAATAACATAATATTTCTATAAATTTATTAATCATTTTTCGGTTTTAATTAATTAATCTTTTCATTTTATCGATCTTTCGAGGGTAAAATATTAAGTGTTAGGGTTTATTAAAGTGTTAAATGTTAGGGTTTATTAATTTTATGTTTTTACTATTGATTCTTTGTGTTTGTTGATCTTTTAGAACTATAATATTTATCTCTTAGGTTTACTAATTCATTCGGTTTATAATATTAAATCCTTGGATTTATTAGTGGCTTCAATTTATAATATTAATATTTCCATGGGTTTATAATTTAATACTGTTGCATTTAAAATATTTATTCCTAAGGGTTATTAATATTAATATCTTATGATCAATATTTAAAACGCATGGGATATAAAGCCAAATTCTAGTATATAAAGGTTTAAATCCTAGGGTTCCAAGTAATAATATAATTTATTTTATTTTAATACATAGTTTATATTATTAATATTACTCCAAGTAAATATATAAAATGTATTGACCATTATATTAGTAAATATATAATAATTATTAACGATAACATAAATGGTATAGATAAATATGTATTATTATTTAATAATTAATATTATCATTATGTTATATATCAAGGGTATTATAATTTTAAATATAACTTTTAATATATTAGAAAAACTATATGGTCATCCATGGTCAACCATGTAGTGTAAAATCAATAATGGTCAACCATGGTGAATAATAGTCTACAATGGTCCAACTTACATTGTGACATTGTGACAATGGTTTGAATTTATCGGTTGCAATGCAAAGCCACCTTATGGTGGGAAGATATTAAAACAATACAAAGTATTAATGAGAAAGAAGTAATGTGGGAAACCTTCCAAGGGAATTTCAAAGACAAATATTTAACAGAATGATTTTATGATGAAAAAGAAAAAGAGTTTCATGACCTTGAGTTGGGACAACTTACTATGGATGATTTTTTCACAAATTTTACATCATTACTAAGGTATGTTCGTTACATATGGAAAGAGAAATCAAAAGTACAAAGATTCATTAGTAGTCTCCCGACATACATGAAGGAGTAGATAGAATTTGAAAACAATAAAATGATGGATGAGGCTATTTGGAAGGCCTAGATATGCTACTAATAGATGAAATAGGAAGGGGATAATACTAAAAGATGGACTGATAATAAACGACAGAAACATTTGTAGAATATAAAAGGGGTATAATCTGCAAGTTTGAAAGGTCCATATAAAAACCATAAAAATTAACATTCTAGGAGGTTGCAACAAAAATCTATACTACAAGTTGAGCCAAAGCCTAATGAACAATATAATAAATCTAAATTTGACCTAGAAATTAAACACCCACTACAGTGTTGGGGATGTGGAGGACCCCATTATGTCAAAAATCGTCCTCATCGGAAGGGCTTCAATTTAGTAGCACATATTCAAGAAGGATCCATAGTAAGGGAGGTGTTGAGGAGTTTACCAAAGATCAACATGACATTAGAATATCAGCAACTAGAATAACAACCAACCATGGTGGAGTTTGAAAATAAAGTCTTTAAACAAGCTATATCTATTTTAATTGACCCCAGAGGCAACCTGAGTTACGTATGTCCTAAAATTATAGAAAAATATCATTTGTAAGTAAGAAAGTTTTAAAACCTGTGACTGGTTCAATTTTCCATAGAATCCAAGAGAAGGGTGACAATAGAGATCGATAACTACTGTATAATATTGGTAAATCATACAATATTGTAAAATTTAAATGTATTACCCTTAGGGTCATATGCTGTTTTCATTGGGGAAAAAATGGTATCTTACAAATTTTAGAGGAAAAACCATACATTTCCTAAATGAAGAATGAGATAGGCAATAATTCCAAGGAATTAAGATACTTTTGAAGTTAAGACCCATTATAGCCACACAATTGGAAAGAATCCTAAGAAAAGGATGCTAAATCTATGTAGTTCAGGTGGGGTATAATAACAATAAAGAGAAAACAACAACACTGGAAGCTTTACCTCTTTTGCAGGATGTTTTTGACATTTCCATTTAAGATATCCTTAGGTTTCTTCCTGAACGAGACCTAGACCTTAGAATTGAATTAATTATAGGTGCTGCTTGAGTATCTAGAGAACCATATCATATGAGTATCCATAATTAATGGAGTTTAAAATGTAGCTACAAGAGCCGTTAGATAAAAAATATATTTGCCCCAGTGTGTCACCTTGGGGAACTCCTCTATTGTTCGCTAAGAAGAAGAATGGTACCTTACAACTGTGCACTGATTATAGGCAGTTAAATAAACTAAATATTAAGAATAAATACCTGCTGCCTAGAATTGATGATCTATTCGATCAGGTGAAAGGTGCTACAGTATTCTCGAAGATTGACTTGCATTCTAGGTATCACTAAATTAGAATAAAGGAGGAATATATATGCAAGATAACTTTCTAAACTCACTATGGGCCTTATGATTTCGTAGTTTTTCCCTATGGACCTACTGATTCTCCAACAACCTACATGTGCCTTATGAATAATATATACCACTATTATATCGATAAATTTGTATTGATTTTCATTGATGATGTTCTTATCTACTTGAAAATTCTAGAGGAGCATAAGAAACATTTGTAGGTAGTTTTGCAAATTTTAGGGGAACATCAATTATATGTGAGGTATAGAAAGTGTGAGTTATATAAGGATCAAATTTGATATTTGGGTCATGTCATAACCTAGGATGGAATTGATGTAGATCCAGAAAATATCAAGACCATAATGCAATGGAATTTCCACAAAAACATGGCTTATATTAGATATTTTATGGGGTTAGCAAGATATTATCGATATTTTATTAAAGGATTTTCGAGGGTAGCCTAACCCATTTCTTTTCTACAGAAAAGGGGAAGGAATTTTTGGTGGACATAAGAGTGTCAAAATAGGTTTGACAAGATGAAACCTTTACTAACTACAATCCCCATTTTAAGAATTGTTGATCTAGAGAAGGAGTTCATGGTTTGCACAAATACTATTAAGGAAGGAGAAGGAAGAATCCTAATGCAATAGGCTATATTTGTCACCTATGATACTTAGAAATTAAAAGAACATCAGCAAAAATATTCCTCTTACTTATTAGAATTGACAATAGCCATCCATCCTTTGAAAATGTGGTGACATTATCTACTTGGAAAAAAGTTAAATTAATGAAAGATCATAGTAGTTTAACAAATCATTTTAAACATCCTAAATTAAATGCATGACATGCTCAATGGGACACCTTTTTGTGTGAATTAAACTTTGGCATTAAATATATTAAAGGAAAAGAGAATTAGGTACCAAATTCTTTGATCAGAAAACTGAATTTTTTGTACGAAATTTCATTTAGCTCAGTTAAGGATGATTTCATAAAAGAAATTAAAGATGCTAGCCTAACAGACCCATGGTTACAAGACAAAAATGAAAATATATTGGACTATGAAATAAATGAGGATAAGGTACTGATATATAGAGGAAGATTTTATATCTGAAATCAATAGGAACTAAAACAATTAATTATGGATGAATGTCATAAGAGACCATATGTTTCTCATCTAGGATACCAAAAATTACTTCTCTAAAGAAAGACTATTTTTAGTGAGACATGAAAAAATAAGCCACAAAGTACTTGACTAATTTTTTTGAATGTCAACTAGTAAAAGATGAACATCAACACCTGACTGACTTGCTCCATCCACTAGCCATTCCTAAATGGGAATGGGAAGTCATCACACTAGTTTTTATTGTAAGACTACATTAATGAAAGAGGTAGAATGATTGTATAATTGTAGTGGTGGATAAATTAAGTAAGGTTTCACATTTTATACAAGTCCAATCTATGTTCAAAACGGTATAGATTGTTGATATTTTTATGAGGGAAATATTTAGTTTTGACATTGAATGCCCAAGGTGGCAATGTCAGATAGGGATATAAAATTCACATATACCTTTTAGAAGTCATTATTCACTAGATTAGGTGCACAGGTACAGTTCAGTATTGCTTATCATCCTCAAATGAATGGGAAAATAGAATAGATTAACAAAGTACTAGAGGATATGTTAAGAATCTATGTGATGCAACAAACAAGTAAATGGGAAAACTACTTTCACTTGGTATAATTTTTATACAACAAAAGCTAGCATACTTCCTTAAAAATGAGTCCATTTGAGGTGTTATATTGGCGTAAGTGTAGAACACCCATTAATGATGATAAGTTGCAACAACCCCAAATATAAATTGATTTTATGGAAATATATATTATATTAAATGGAGAGCATGGTGAAAAAAGTGAGGATGAATCTAAAGGATGAACATGATGGAAAAAATGTGTATGCTGATAAGAAGAGAAGATATTGATAATTTCAGACTGGTGATCATGTGTATGTATGTGTGAAACCTAAAAGAAGTACTTTGCATTGGGAGGTTGTGCCAAATTCCCCCCTATTTTGTGGCCCATTCCAAAATCTAGCTCAAATTAGGCCAATAGCTTATCAGCTAGCCCTACCCAACCATATACGTGTGCATAATCTATTTCATGTATCATTATTAAAGAAATATATTTATGATTCTAGACACATTATTAATTTCAAAGGTATACAGGTAAGTAAATTTATAAGATTGCATATATATGTATACTAATTATTTATACATGTATAAACTAATAAAAAGTGGTTGTTTGTAACTCTAGGTTGAACTGGATGGCGAGTTTCTGATCAAACCCCAACTTATACTCAATCGGAGAGAAGTAATGTTGCAAAAACAATTTATCACCCAAGTTTAAGTGCAGTGGAGACACTTTAGCCAAGACTAAGCTACCTGTGAGGATAATAAATTCATAAAACAATCCTATCCTAGCCTATTCTGAGATCTTGGAAACCATTAGTACGGTGTTTCACTCAAGGGGGGGAGATGTGATGTCCCTCGGTAAAGTTGGTTGATTCTTGTTTACTGCAGTTAAAGACTCTATTTTACTTTATGGGTCTTTACAAAGGCCAAAATAATATTTGGCATGGATGGATATTTTATTTTTATGTTGTTTAATTATTAATGTTATAATTATCTTGCGATGATCCCAAAATGAGGATGGGACACAATGCTAAAAGAGGTTCACATCCAGGTAATTGGATAGTTATGGGCTAGGAAGCTACCTGCCCAAGTTCCTCCTTGGAAATAAGAATCTTCCAAATGAATTGAATAGGGTTGCAGAACCTAAGGTGAAATAAGGAAGAAAATAGTGGAAAGATACGAAATGAAGAAGAGTGTGTTGAAAGGATTTCAGTGTTAGTTGGCCAATGGAGTCCATCTAAGACTTGAGCTCCTAGTTTAGACTTTGTCGACCATGTTTGGGTAGGACCAAAGGGTCATTAGAGGAAACAATCTGAATTGATTCTTGTCCTCGAACTGCACTCAATGTGGAACAATCTCGAGGGGAGAAACAATATAAAACTAGTCTCTTTGGTAGGGAGGAGATTTGTGTAGCCAAATATTTTGTGATTGTTGCATAGATATTTTAGACTAAATATTTAGATAAGTATTTCTAATTTCTATGTTGTCATAGTTGCTTAACATATTTCAAATTAGGTGGTAAGTACAATAATTGTTTGATGTTAAGACATTAGAAGTTGAATATATTCCTATGTGAGAATGATCATTCTTATCATTTTAAAATATATGATCTACCTTTATTATGATTTTATCATGTCTAGGGTTATTTACCAAGTCAATTCAACCTAAATCGATAGTGCCGGTATAGTCCTTGTACCCCTAGAAGAAAAATTATAGATTTTATTTTAAAAACAAATTGTCTAACATTATGCTTACAACAAAGATAATAAGCTATTTTGAATTGAACGAAATTTAGCGTTAGGGTTTGTAGTTGGAAATAAATTTGAGCCATGTATAAAACCCTCATAATCCCAACAGGGGGGCAAAAACATTATAAATCGTAAGCTGAATTATACAAATTCGATGACAAGGAAGTCTCATAACTGAAATTAAATCTTAGCACTTGGATATTTCTAAGAAAAGAAACAAGATAAACCTTACCAGATAGAAAATATTTCTTTTAAGAAAAGAAATGAGACTAATAACAAAATAATAATAATTGATAGTGCACATGTTAGCTAAGATACATAATAAGTTACATTTAGAACATTTGACAATGCTTTGAAATAGTGAAATAAACCATCACAAGAAATTACGAGAGCTCATAAGTATAAACCCTCAAATAATAGATTAACCAACATACCATAACTAGCATGCACATAATGGTCCTACACTATTATTTAATATCTAAATGAACATAATATCTTAGGGAAAATATTAAGTAATAAACATAGAGAAATGATGATGCCATTCCAATTTGAGAGTAGTATAAAATGTAGTCACTCAAAATAGTTGTAAACAAATAGTTTTCATAAGAGGTTTTACCCCTTCAAACAAACATATTCCAAAGGAAATTACAGAGTCAGGTACATTGGTTATTTCAAATAACTAGGGTTGTTTGTGGTAGCAATAAAATTATTTTCAAAACAAGTTTATACTTCTAATAGCCATTAATTCCATAGTTGTGTGCCATAGACATATCCAACCAAATGGGAAGTCATTACGGGAAAATTTGTGATAGGGGCCAAGGTCATTACTAATAAGATTAGGACTTGATGCCTTCAAATCCCTTCCAGAGAAAGAAAAAAAAAAGAAAAACTAAAACACTACTTTACTAAAAAAAGAAACATCATGCTGACCATGTCTTAGGAACCCTCACATCGTGAGAAGTTTGAGAAACCTATAGGCAAGTCAAACAACTGGACACAACCAATTCATGGTTAGGTGGGAACCTAGAAACATTGGATGAAGGTTGAGCATAGGGTTGAAAAAAATAATTGGGAATGTTGTACGTGCAACCACACAAGAAATTTTCAAGTGAGTAAGTAAGTTCTATGGGGAGAGAAATCCTTTAGAAAATTAAGTGTATGGAAATGAAAATTACATATTTACATATGAAAAACTATTGGCATTCCCTGCCATCCTATCCCCTGCCATTTGGAATAGGAATTATTGCACAGAACATGTTAAAATTTAAAGGAAAGTCATTTCAAAAGGGGATTATCTCACCTTGCAAGGACTTGAATCTGCAAGTGTTGAGAATTATCCCTCTGCAATAAGGTAATTTTACCCAACTTGAAACAAAAATTATTTGATTTATGAGAAGTTTTAAAAGGGGACAACATCGTAAAAATAGGAGTAAAAAGAAAACCTGTAGAATGGCATGAGGGTAGTCGATACCTTGATGATGTAAATCCATGAAAGGGTTATCATCGGCACAATTTTTCTCATTGTGGTTGCAAAGACCAGATGCAGAGGAGGGAAAATATTGAATGAGTGGTGGGACATCCAGGTAGGGTGGTTAATTACTAAAAAACCAATTGCATCCACATTCACCATTCGAAGGAAACCCTAGATACCTTGTATTGTAGATTTCACCCACATCTCTAGAAAGGAATCAAGACACCAAGTAGCATAAATATGAAGAAGTCTCCAGAAAGTTCTTGTCAATACCATAAATTATTTTAAACCATTAACTATGTGTCGCAAGTGAGACGGGTTAACATATAATGACTTACATCCAACCACTCACAACTAATACTACATGTGTATTCTTATTATAATAATTAATAACCATTGTAAATGTTGTTCAATAGAACCATAAATTATTTTATGTAATAAGGTAAATTAAATGGATGTCGAAATAATCCCATATTAATTAATATTACTAACTATATTCCAATTATATGATATTGTATGGTAAAGGGAAAAAAATTGTAGATATATGGTATAGTTTCTCACATAAATCCTCATAACAATGCATATATAGTATTATCACATTCAACAATGGTATAAAATAAAGTAATATTCAATAAACATGATGGAAAGGGAGTAAGTGAATGATTGAATTATTTCATTACCCTTAATATTGCAATAATTTAACTATAAATTAGAGACCAACGCTCTCTCTCACAACAATAAACTCTAACCCTAATTAAATTGGTACTTTAATTTCCTAAATTTAGATGATGAAACTTTCTAATTATTAATGGCGTATGTTAGATATATATTTTCTATCCCAAATGTGAATGATCCACTTATTACATGGCCCTCAATAGTGGAATAATTTAACTATAAATTAGAGATCAACACATGGGGGCTTCACTGGGGGAGCAATACCATAGCACGTGGGTTCATATTGGGGGATATATATTGAGGAAAAAATGGCATAATATATTGAGAGATATATAGGGGATAAAGGGTTTTTATATTGGTAGGTATAAAAAATGGAGCTCATATTGAGTGAAAAAATATAAAGGGGTATAAAAAATGTTAATGAAAAATAGATACCCACAATATCTAGTGGAAGTAGGGGTTTTTCAAATTGGGAAGGTGTATTGGGTTTGTATTGGTAGGAGGTTAAATAATGTGATTGTTAGGATATTTTCCAATATGCATTAAAATTAGGGGTATTGTTTAATATGCCACGAATGCACGTGATAAATCAGAGTTTCATTAATTGAAACCCCTGTGGATCAGCACACACTCTCTCACAACAATAAACTCTAATCCTAATTAAATTGGTTCTTTATATTCTTAAATTCAGATGATGAACCCTTGTACTTATTAATGTCATGTGTTATATTTTTTCGTATCATAGAGGGACCCAACTACTAGTAAACCCCTAGGGATCTATAACATGTCCTTCGAACCTTAGATCTCTCACTTTTCTCAACACTCACATTACTTCAATCACTAATTGATCTCCCCAATGGTACATGTCATGTGATATTTTATTAAAACACTCTTAATTTATAAATCATAAATTAATTAGACTTAGCTATGAATTGTTTGATGTCGTATATTTATAGTGTATTTTTTAATTTTAAAATGATTTGTTATTTAAGAAAGAGTTGATGGTGACAAACCCACCAACATTCAGGGGATCTCCCCAGTATGATGTCCCAACTAGACCTCACACCGTTTCATGTAGGAGTCACATCTGGTATGATGGACCAATAGCAATTATCTTATGGATTTTCCTTAGCTCTTACTATTCAACACATGAGAGTTTTATGCTTGTAACTTCAAGAAAGTGAGGTGATTGTGCCTATTGAGTGTGTAATGTAACTCTATGTTCAGGTTCATTACTGTTAAAAGGGGGGAGTAAAGCTATCCTCTTGACGAGAGGTAATAGTCCCAACCTAGGAAGAAACACACAAAAAACAATAAGGGTTTGTCCAACATCTAGCGAAATATTCCAAAGCGGATGCATCAGTCATGAAAACCAAAGTTCAAAGGAAAACACATACATCGTCTAGAAAAATAGCCCACATGGGGTGAAGACTGTTAAAACCAAGAAAACACAAAGATCATATCTCTAATGATGCACGGAGTAGTCCACACAGATGGGACAACAGTGATAAACAATACAACACATCTTCAACAATATGAGTACTAAAATAACCGAAGTAGTTCAAGTATCTTAGTACAGGTTGAGAAAACATGCATTAAATTTTTTTAAAGAATAGTCTTCCTAACAGATACAAAACATGCGTGAAAACGTGTTGTCTTGAGATAGGCTTATGAATGAAACAAAAGATCCAAGACACATATGTACAACATACATCACTAGTCCCAGTAGTGGAACATTGGAGCCACTCCTCAGTCCTCAAAGAACAAACTATAGACTCTCAAGGCTATGTGGGAGGAGCCAAGGTGAAAATTCCTTTGCTCATACAATGAGGAGGTATATAGAGCGAAGGAGTATCACTGACCCTTGTTACTCTTTGACTTCCCTCATGAATGTTTGACTTCCCATGAATTTTCGATTTTACATGACTCTTCTATTTTCATATTTGGGTATCTTGGACTTCCACTTTACATTACATTGATTACAACAAGTACAGGCCATAATAGTGATGTGGTCGAGACAGTTCATGACATAACTTGATATGACACTACTAACATGTACTAGATGGATGTGGTGTCCTTGTCAAGCCGATGTGTTGTTGAGTGATGATATGCTCTTTGTGTAACATGTATTTACCACTACATGGAAAAGTGTGTAGGGTCTTTGATGGTCTTGGTATTTTCTTGATGGTACATGTGAATGTGTCCCTTTTTCTTGCATGCTCGATGTGCTTCATGGATTCTCTTTACTATGAGCAAGTCTTCTAGCATGCACCTATTTTCCATCCCATTCATTGTTGCACCATGTTTCATTGATGTACATGTTCCTGCAATCCATCGTGATGAAATGACATCAAACCCAAAAATCTCCTAGTCTATCATGATGCATTTTTTTCCACTTCAGTGCAGGTGACTAGGAATGGGACAAGGGACTGAAATTGCGGAGAGAACAACACAACCAAGGATGAGAGGCTTTGAAGCACTATCAGTAAACATATGTCAATGGGAGACATATTTTCAAAATTTCAGATAGCGATGATAACTACAGGGCAAAACCTAACTGGGACGTAAAATTGTGCAATTTCTGGGAGGAATGCTAGGTGGGGTGTTGAGGAGCTGATGGGCCAATCTGCGTAAGTTTCCAAGGATCCCTGGGTAGGTCATCCAGCTAGGATCTGCGCAATTTCTTCAAGGAAGACAGCATGGGTAGAAAGAGGCACTTATATAAAATATTCACAGTTTTCAAGAGGAGAACAAGATTAGGCTGGAGGAGTTGCTAGGCAAGATTACGCAATCCTAGGAGAGAGTATGAGCCCAGACAATTTTGTTCAATTTATGAGCTGGTTGCAGAGTGGGGAAGAAGGGTGGCCAGGACATCTCTACGTAATTCTTGGGTTAGTTGTATAGTAGGGAACGAGGGCTGGTGATAGGACAGCTCTGCGCAATTCCTTAACTAGTTACAGAGTGGGGAAGAAAGGTTGTTGGATGAAACTTCTGTGTAATTTTGGAGATTATTACAACCTTAGGTCATAGCTCAAGTCATTTCTCTAGTTGATCTTTGGGAGGCCTTGCCAGAAGTGCAAAATAGATTGGTTTACATGATAAGTTTTGCATAGTTGTAGGAGTCATTCAGCTTGTTCATTTCTAGAATTTTGAAGATTAGGTTGGTTGTAGGACGGCCTCAAGATCTGTGTCGTTCTGGGAAGTAGTGAAAGGTTATTGTAATTAGGTCTAGTTGACATAGGGTTGTTTGGTTGACAAATTTTCAGGAAAATTGACTAAGTGTGAAAGCAATGTACTCCTACATATGTGAAAATGTGATCACATAGTTACCATGACTCAATGACAAGACACCACAAACCAATAAGACAAAATCGTCTCAGTGAGCCTCGATTTAAGGTTGAGAGAGACAAGTGAAATGGTTGAAATATGTCTTCAAACGACAATGATGACACTTTCGTGACAAAATTTACAACTTTGTGTGTGAGTGCAACCAATGTCAACAGAGTGAAAACAACTCATACACACAAAGACAAACCTTCAAAAATTGCAGAACAAACTCACAAGCATGACTTAGCGATCAACATGCCAAAAGACAACTGGTGATCGATTAAGAGAAGAGTGTGTGAAAACCTAAGAAGAACTCATGCGATGAGCTTGAGTGTTTGTGACTATCAAGGGGGAAAGCCAAGGAAGGCTCTGAAATTTGGATGCAAGCCAAAATTTTAGAGGGTGTTGCAGGTGCTATAACACTTGGCAACACACTTGTTGAATACTAGATTCTCTGCTTCAGTTCATTTACAACACAATGCCTTGGCCTTTCAGGAATTATTGATTCATTGTTCAAGTTGATTTGGCTTCCCCACTTACTACATAAACGTACATGGTTCACCTTGCACCAACTTAGTTAAACTCAACAAAACTTTCAGCTAGATCAAAGTGTTTCAAAATTGGGAAGGGTTGTTTGGTTCACGAGCTTAGGATTTGCAGAGTATAAGTTTTTATCTTTGGTATTTCTCCACTCTCAGCATGCCTGGACAGTACCTCGATGGAGTCACATAGGAACAGAAGCATTGCTCCACTGCTAGCAAGCCCGGTCAATAACCTAGTGGATTTTCCTTCTTCACCTCTCTATGCATGAATTCTTTATCTTCTTTTTCCTTTATATTTTTGAAAAGAGGATTGTGCATAGGAACAGATTTATTTTTAAGGTGGAAGAGGGATCCTGACTTATTGAGAGAAGAAAAGGTTATTACTTCAGATAAACATGTAAGACCTTTGATTTAGGTTTTCTCATTTAGATTTCTCCCCTTCTCCATTTCTACTAATTGGATGAAGTTTGAACACATAGAGAAGAAGACTAAGCACATGAATTTGGCTTCCGAGTTTAGACACAGGTTCATGGTTTGACCAAAGATTCCCTTATAGATGGTTTGTATTTTTCATCCAACATTCATCGACCAAAGCTAAAACCAATCATAGAGAAGATAGACACAGTATTAGCCAAGCATTTTAGTGTCACGAGACTCTTTCAACTCAGCCAGATACTTATTCAAAAGCTAGAACATAGTATAGGACAAAACTTACTTATAAAACAAAATGAAAATACAACGAAAATAAAGAAAAAAAAGGAAAGTAAAACAACAAAACAAAACAACAAAGAAAGGGAGCAACAATATGCATGCTATGCACATATGTGGGCATGACCCTAGGTCACTAAAAATAAAATTTTAAATCTTTTCCAGTGACAGGAAAGTTGAAAATCCTCCCATCAAGTGGTTGCAAGTGATATGTGTGTTGGCGAAGTTTTTCGTGAGCCATGTATGAACCAATCCACAGAGACTGGAACTTTCTGTGTTTCCTTTTTTATTCATGGGATCTATCCCATTTCATGTCTAAGTCACCTACAACGAATATAGCATTCCCTGTTGACTTATGATTGAAACATCTCTTGATATGGTTCTGGTGGAGTATAAATTTCTCTTTTTCTTTTATCTATTCTTCCTACAACTTATTTAATGTGTCCATTGTATGCTGAATCAATAGACATGGCTTTCCTCGGGATTCTTGGGACAGCTGCAGAGTAGGCAAGTAGATATTGGGTGACAGCATGGCTTCTTTACCATATACAAGGAAGTGTGGAGATGTGTTTAGAGAGGGCTTGTGTGTAACTCAATCAGCCCAAAGTGCACTCACCAAGGAAGAATCCCAGTTTCGTTGCTCAGAGTAAATGGTTTTTTTTATGATGCAAATATGATTCTTGTTTGTTGATTCAGCAAGACCATTTCCCTGTGGATAGTAGTTCGATGAATGTTTAAGAAAAATAACAATTTTCAATGTAAAATGATATAGTTTCAATGAGGATAACTAATTTTCTTTGTCAAAAACAAGTGATACAAGAATGCCAAACCTGGACATGATGTTCTGTTGAAGGAAGATGATGACTTCCTAGTCATTAACTTATTTGAGCGAAATTGCTTCCATCCACCACGTGAAGTAATATGTAATAGTCAAAATGTACTGGTGTTGTTTTGATGAATGGAGGAAGGTTTCCCTAATGATGTCAAAGCCCCACTATTACAATGGCTAATCCACTACAATAGCCTGCATCGAGGCAGTTAACCTTTGTGTTCTATCACCACATCGCTGACGGACAAGGCACTTGCGGGAATAAGCATGTGCATCCTTGAACAATGTGGGCTAGTAGAAATTGGTTGCCATGAATTTGTGCGTAATTAGGTTACCCATGAAGTGACCTTTGATTGGTCTGTCATGCATGTCATGTAAGCCTCTCTTTGAATCTTGTGTCTCCAGGCACTTGTGAAAAATTCCATTGTTTTGCTTTCTGTAAATCACTCCATGCACCAACTGGTAACATAAGGCTTTGAGGTGAAGTGCCCTCTTCTGTCACATGCAAAAGTGAGACGACATGGTGTCGTGGTCAAGGTACTAGCACACTTCTTTGTACCAAGTGTTGTTGTGTGAAGTGGTTAGTTCTCACTCTATATTTTACATATCGATTTCTTATTACCAAGTGACGAGCTCTTCTTCTTCCTCTTGTGCATGTACTACTTCTGTTACAAGTTTGTAGAGACCGTGACCCTTGATAGTGTGAAATGGTTTGATATTGACATCATACTCTTGAATTTATGTCATCCAGTTCACACGTCTTTCACCTAGCTTTTGTTGAAAAAGTAGTGCTCTGACTATGCAATGATTTTGTAGCAAGTAGGGTCTAAAGTGTTTCATTGCCTTGTATATAACATATGATTTTTTATCCATAGTGGGATAGGTGAGCTCGGGTCCCTATATGCTCATGCTCATGAAGGAGATGGGGCGTCCATTGTTTAGTTCATCCTTTTGTGTGAGCACTGCATTAAGTGAGTTGTCAGAAGCGAATGTATATAGCAAGAAATATTTACTGAAATCTAGGTTGTAGAGCGCAAGTGCATCTGCTATTTCCTGCTTGATATGAGCGAACACATCCTTTTCCTTCTTTCCCCAACTATAGGGTGCACCCTACTTGATAATATCTTGGATAGGTTTGACAATATGGACATAATCTGAGATGAACTTCTGGAGGAAGTTAATCTTTCCCAAGAAGTCTTGCATACCTTTCTTGTTGACTAAGTGAGAAATCTGCATGATATTTCGAACTCAATCTGAATCTAATTCTACTCTTGGTGATGATATGCCCAAGTAGGTCCGCGTTAGACAGTACAAATATGCTCTTCTTGGGATTCAAGGATTTCTCATACTTTTGACATCGCTTAAAGATCTTCTGAAGATGGCATAGGTGGTCTAACCACTTTCTTGGAATGATTGTCATGTCTTCATGGCAGACCACTGTGCTCTATCTGATGAGCCCATGGAAGGTGATGTCCATAGTGCACTAAAATGTTGTGCCTGCATTTACAAGCCTGAATGGAATTTATCTGTAAATGAACGTACCCCACTTGGTATAGAAAGTAGTTTTAAGTCTATCATGTTCTTCTACCAGAACCTAGTTATATCCAAAAAAATGTCAAGGAGAGAGAACATTTCAGCTCCAGATATTTTATGTAAGATTTTCTCCATATACGACACAGGGAAGTTGTCTTTGTCCAAGGCCATATGAAGATTTCAGAAATCTACGCAGAGGTAAACCTACCTCGACTTCTTCCTTACAGAAACTAAATTTGAAACCCAAGTAGAATCACAAACCTTGTATATGGTCCAAGCATCCAACAACTTAGTCAGTTCTTTCTGTATGAGGGGTCCAAGTGATGGATGGACTTTCTTGAGTTTTTGCTAAAATGGCTTGACCCCTTCTTTTATTGGAATGATGTGTTGGATTATTCATGTTTGATATGTTTTCTAGTAATCGTATGTTCGCATGAATAAATCATGGTATTGCTTGAATGGGTAGACAAAGGCTTTCCACTCCTCTAGTGTGCAACATGTACCGATATTTAAAGACATCAGATCTCTTTCTGTTCCCAAGTTTATCTGTTCATTCATTAGTGTGGAACTATGGGTTTTCATGTTCTTGGGCCCTTTCAAGTGGTTTTGCAACTCGTAGATCTTATCAAGCAAAACCACACCCTTGGGGAAGGCGTTTCCTTTGCTGTCATTAGGTGCGTCTTACAGAGATTGCTCATGCACGTGTTCGTCTATGGCTTCATCTTTAAAAATAGCAGCATTGGCCATAAAATGCAATATTTGTTCATCATCATAAAAAATGCACAGATTAGTTATTTTGTTAGGAATAGATGACTTATACAAAATTTCAACAGTAGATCTATCCCTAAGTTGTGTCATCCTAGCAGCTTCATTTGCTAGAGCATCGACAGTTGCATTGCACATTCTCAGTAGAGATATGATATTAAAATCTTCAAAAATAGAAATAATTCATCATACATCTTGCTCATAACCTTTAAGAAGAGGTGAGACACATTTTATGGTGTTACATACCTACCATACCATAATCTTTGAATCACCTACGACTTTTAACATAACAACATTGAGGCTAAGGGCTTTGGTCAAACCCAAGACGAGTGCTTCATATTCAACAGTGTCGTTTGTGCACTTGAACTCAAAGAGGCTTGAGACTAATTTTTTTCTTTTCCTTCAGTTAATCAAAACGCACCTAACTGTAGATCCATTTTGTGTTTTAGATCCATCAAAATACAAGGTCCACAAGTCATGTGTAAAAGGACCGCTTGCCATTCTAACATTGCTAACACTACTGCTATTACAATTACAATGTATTGTACAAGTTTCGTTTTCACAAGTTGGGCAAGGAAGGAGACCCAACTGTGTATCTTGTGGGGTGGGAATTGGTTGTGCAAGATAGCACCCCAGTTGCATTTCCAGAAAGAAATGTCAAACAAAAGTTCTGGGAAAGCCAATGGTTCATTCTATTCCTCAAGGGAGTAACGTTGTGCTTCATATACCTCTCAGAATTCACTTGAATCTGGTTATTTTTGCCATGATGCAGAAGCCATAAATGTGAACAGGCTATAGAAAAATATCCTTGCAACTTTTTGTACAGGTCTCAGCTAAGAAATTAGCGATATGATTTTGGGATGTCCGCTATCACAATGTTGATGCGCTGGTGAACTCATGTGTCAGACGATAACTAGATGAGCACATCTCGAAGTTCACCAATGGATGGTACACATGTTCGATCCAGTTGGATGATTGATCTGGATATTGGGAGGAGGCCCCCAAGATCTAAAAGATTGAAATGGATCTTGGGAGGAGAGACCCCCAAGATCTAAAAAATTGAATTTCCAGAAGAAAAAGAGCAGAATGCCCAATAAGCAAAACCAAAAAGAAACTTTTTATGAAGACCACTGATCTGGATTTAAAAATGAATGCAACAAAATACAGAGATAACCATAAAGATTTTTATGCAACGGAAATAATACTTCATTTCATTACTGTAAAATACTGAAATATGCTTACAAACAGAAGTGGAAATAAACCAGCTAGGGCGATGGTAGCTTATCTTTGAGAAGAGATGTGATGGCTACATGCCTCTGAACTGTAAAGGCTACATTGTGGTGAACAATCTGTCCTTTTACAAAATGTGACTTGTTACTTATAGTATTTTTCAGTTAAAATACCACGGGCCAATTCCATGGATGAATGAATACCATCGGTGGATTTTACAATACCATGGGAGGATGCCATTTACAATACCATGGGTAAATTCCATGGGTCGATGAATAATATGGGTGGGTGAGTACCATGGGTTGATGCCATTTTCCATTCGGATCATTCATCCCTCCTTAAGAAACAATGGTCCCCATTGCGTAAAGTTCCCTCTTGTGAAGCCTTTGTTGAATATGAAGAGCCACTGAAGATGAGGCTTTTATGTGGTTAACCCAAAACCCTGATAAACAAGGATCTGAGGATAGAGATACCCTATAATTCTTGTGACCAACTGTGATTCTGACAGTGTGCGGCCTAGCAAATGGACTTTGATGACAAGGATTTTATGCGGTTGACCCATAACCATGATGTTGGCTGCTGATGAAGTAGCAAGTGCCTACATAGCCAGGGGTGGGAGGGCATGTCTCCAAATAACCCAAGCTGAATGCTGCTATGTTGAAACTGATGAATGTGAAGTAGGTGCCTGCTAAAGTGGGGTGGGAGGGCACGTCTCCTATGGGAACCCGCTCCGAATGCTGCTCCAGAATTAAAATGGGCATAACTCAGTCAATATAACTCAGAATATTTATTATAACATATTTTTGGAAGCACAAGGATCATTTTGCATCTTCCCATGAGTTGGAAATCCTTATCTGGACACTCTAAGATCTCAGATTTGCGCTGCAACAGTTCCACTGTCCCAAAAATTCTGATAAAATAGCTAATTTTAAATCAACGATATCTCCCACATCCGAACTCGGATTCGACCCATTCTTTTTTAAATTGGGTGATTTTTCAAGAGGAATCCAGATATGGTATTTTTTTGTAAGTTTTGTACCAAATGTTTCAGATCTGATCTGCAAAGTTGCCACCCAAAAAATTCATGAGGTTTGTTGAATATTGCTGCAAAATTTGAAACTGAAATATGCATCAAACCCTCATTCCCATGGAATCATAACCTCCTCTAATACAACTGATCTAGATCTTGGGAGGAGGCCCCCAAGATCTAAAATATTGAAATGGATCTTCGGAGCAGAGACCCCCAAGATTTGAAAACTTGAATTGCCAGAAGAAAAAGAGGAGAATGCTCAATAAGCAAATCCACAAAGAAACCTTTTATTAAAACCACTAATCTGGATTTAAACATGAATGCAACAAAATATAGAGATAACCATAAAGATAGTTATGTAGTGGAATTAATACTTCATTTCATACTGTAAAATACAGAAATATGCATACAAACAAAAGTGGAAATAAACCAGCTAGGGCAATGGTAGCGTATCTCTGAGAAGAGATGTGATGGCTACATGCCTCTAAACTGTAAAGGCTACATTGTGGTGGACAATCTATCCTTTTAAAAAATGTGACTTGTTACTTATAGTACTTTTTAGTTACAATACCACGGGTCAATTCCATGGGTGAATGAATACCATGGGTGGATTTTACAATACCATGGGCGGATGACATTTGCAATACCTGGGTGAATTCCATGGGTCAATGAATAATATGGGTGGGTGAGTACCATGGGTTGATGCCATTTTCCATTCGGATCAATGACCTGTGCAGCTATATTGCTCCATTGCACAACGATCTGTCTAGAAATGGAGAGTGGCATGAAATTGACTGATGTGTTAGAGTCAACCAAACAGTTGTGGAAATTAAAGTTGAATATTTCGAATGATAAAAAAAAATGGTCGGTAGAGTGAGCTCACTTATTCTCTATGAAGTGTGTTGAGTACAGATGTCAGTGATCTAGGGGACTTACTTGGTCCCTCACTGGAAGAGGCAACATTGTCTGTGGAGGTTTGCACCAGTGCACACAACAGAATATCCCATTGGTCTATGACTTTGGTGGGTTCATAGAGAGAGATGTTCACATTGGTCTTCTTCATGTCCTCAACAAAATTGTAGTCCATGTTGGGAAGACTCGCCAAGCTGTCTAGGGGAAGACTTGTGTTTGTATCGCGTGGTGGAGTGTTTTGAAGTGAGCTCCTCATGGATGTATCTTTTGTTGGATTTGTCTTCCTAGATTTTATTGTTGTTTTCTATGTCGAGGGTATTGGTGGATCAACTTTTCTAAATAGTTTCTTGAATTTCTCTTTCGGTATCTCAATCATAGGAGGAGCCCCTTGACTTCTTAAGTTGAATCAACTATCTTGTTTTGGGGGCTCCTTCTCAGTGGTTGTTTTCTTTTGTGAAGTGTTTAGACACTGCTATATCCTAACCATGTGCCAAGAACTTGGAGCTTCATTAGATGCAGCATACTCTTCGTCATCTTCATGTTCCTACTGAAATTTCTCACTGGAATTAAAATGATCATTCATTATTGAAGCGACAGAGCCTATAAGTTGGATCCAATCTACACAGGTCTTTTCTGAGTTTCGTGCTTGGTGGAAATCACAAAAGTTATCCTTACCAAGCATGTTGGTTTGCAACACAACATTTGAAATCTACACAGATTTAGTTGGGTGACTATTGCTGCTACCGAATGTCACACTCTTTCTGTGCACAAAACTAGAATGTTTGTTTCTTAGTGCTATCTCATTTGTCTATTTCTTGAGTTCTGCTACTTCTGTTGTCAAGTACTTAAGGAGACAAGTAAGGGTCTCAATTTCACTTGTGTATTTTTCCTTCACCTTACTCATAGCAGCCTAGGACCTCTTGCCAGTGTCTTTGGATTCCTTCACTCGTTCATCATCTACAATGACTCCCATCACACGCAGGTCCTCCAAAACAATTCCTTGTTGGGAAATTTGAGATAGTGTTGGTTTCAAATCTCACTTAATGAATTACACAATGTTGGTTGACAGTGCAGATGTGTAGTTGTTGACCATGATGGAGTCATGAGGTTTAGTTTCTGTAGTGAACTTGTTTAGGATACAGTTAAACCTATGGTTAAAGTCTTTCACTTTCTCTTTTGTCTCCATCTTAAGAGTACCTACTTCTTTCAAAAGCATGGTAGGGGTTTTGTCATCAGCAATTTTTTCAAAGAAAATTCTCTTGAACATCCCCTAGTTCTAAATTAAGTTGACTGGAAGGTTGTGATACCATACAACTTCTCTTCCATCTAAGGTACATGGGAACAACCTACATTCAACATCATTACAACATACCTCGAGGGTCTGTAGATGTAGATAGAATGCGTCAAGATGATCTTCTACCTTCATTGCTTAGTCAGGGTCATACTTCATTAATAGATTCTCTGCGTGCCTTTGAATTTTATGCAAGGAACTATGGATTGCTAATGGGCCATGTGTCATCCATTCCGAATTTTGATCATCCATGTCTTCTTCCTCTTCATAGTCCTCCTCTTCTTTTGAATTAGATGGTTCAACCTACGAATCTATTGATTCATCCCCCCCTCTACATCCTTCGCTACCTTGCCCTTCACTACCTCTGCCAAAACCTGAGCCCAAGAAAGTGTTGTTAACTTATTCTTCTTATGGGAAAATAGGAGGTTCCTCTTCATTTTCAATAGCTCTTGAAACCTCTTCAAGAGTGGTGAGGATTGCTTCTTTAGAAGAAAAGACTACCATTCCAATGTGTGCATTATTTTGCTTCCTCTATCAAGAGGGAAGGTTGTGGAGTCCTAGGATCAATCCAACAACATTGGAAAATTGGAAGTGATGGGCTAGATAGAGTGAAGGTCACGATATCAAATTTATTGTTTAGGTATGGGTGTTGAGGAGTAAACAACTTCAGCATTTCACGTGGGAGAGAGGGAGTTCATGTTACTACCTTGACCAAATGATGGATAGATGGGGTTGAGAGGAAATTCATCCATAAACAACTGGAGGCCCTCCTTCTAGCGCCATAAATGTTGATGGTGTTGGACCCACCAACGTTCAAGGGATCTCCCCAATATGAATTCCCAATTATACCACAAACTGTTTGGTGTAGGATTCATATCCAGTATTATGGCATGGCTGCCATTATCTTAGGGATTTTCCTTATCTTTTTTTTTCAGCACATGAGAGTGTTATGCTTGTAACTTCAAGAAAGCGAGCTAAGTGTGCATAGTGAGTGCATAATGTAACTCTGTGTCTAGGTTATCTTACTACCAAAAGGGGGAAGTAAAGTGAGACTCTTGATGAGAGGGAATGGTCCCAAACTAGGAAGAAACACACACAAACAACAATAAGGGTTTGTCTAGTATCCAGTGGAATAGTCCACAGTGGATGCAATAGTCAAGAAAACCAAATTTAAATGGAAAACATGTACACCATCCAGTGGAATAGTCCACACGAGGGTGATGGTCGTTAAAACCAAGAAAACAAAAAGTTGGGTTGTCTAATGTCTGGCGAAGTAGTCCACACAGATGAGACAACAGTGATAAGCAATACAGCACATCTTCAACAATATGAGTACAAAAGTAAAAAAAGTAGTTCAACTATCTTAGTACAAGTTAACCAAACATGCACTACAAACATTTGAAGAATAGTCTTACAAATGAATACAAAACATGCGTGAAAACGTAATGGCCTGAGACATGCTTCTAAATTAAGAAAAATATCCAAGACACATATGTACACCATAAATCACTAGTCCCACTAGTGTGACAATGGAGCTAGTCCTCGCTCCTCAAAGAACATACTATAGACTCTCAAGGCTATGTGGGAGGAGACAAGGTGAAAATTCCTTTGCTCATATAATGAGGGGGTATATATAGACAAGTGGTATAACTGACCCTTGTGACTCTTTCACTTCCCTCATGATTTTTTGACTTCCCATGACTTTTCGACTTTACATGATGCTTCGATTTTCATATGTCGGTCTCTTGGAATTTCAATTTACATTACATTTTTTATGACAAGTATGGCCCATAGTAGTGATGTGTTTGAGACAACTCATGACACATCTCAACATGACACTGTTGAAATGTAATAGCTGACTCTGGTGTCTGTGTCGAGCTGATGTGTTGATGTGTGATGATATGGTCTCGGTGTAACATGTCTTCACCTCTGCATGGAAAAGTGTTCAGGGTATTTGATGGTCTTGGTCTTTCCTTGATGATGCATGTAAATGTCTCCCTTTCGCTTGCCTACTCGATGTGCTTCATCTATTCGTTCAACCGCAAGCAAGTCTTTTAGAATGCGCCTCTTTTACATCTGGTTCATCATCACGCCATGTTTAATCGATGTACATATTCTTGCAATCTCTTATGACGAGACGACATTAAACCCAAAAATATATTAGTCTATCACAATGCATTCTTTTCCATTTTGGTGCATGTGATTGGGAGAGGGACAAGAAATAGAAACTGTGCAGAGCATAACATAGGCCAGGATGTGAGGCTCTAGAGCACTGTCAGGTAAAAATAAGTAGATTTAATTGGAAGACATATTTTTGCAATCTGAGGTAGCAGTGACAGCTATGGGGCAAAAGCTAATTGGGAGGGAGAATTTCCCATTTTCTGTGAGGAAGGCCATGTGGGGCGTCAGGGAGGTACTAGGCCATCTATGCAATTTTCTAGGGGAGCTCTAGGCAAGTCATCCAACTGGGATCTGCGTAATTTCTCAAGGGAATATAGTGCAGGAAATAGGAGGCACTAGTACAAAATTTACACAGTTTTCTAGAGGAGTACAAGATTGGGTTGCAGGAGCTTCTGCTCAAAATTATGCGATCCTAGGAGAAAGTCTAGTCCCAGACAGTTCTGTGCAATTTCTTAGTTGGTTGCAGAGTGGGGAAGAAGGGCAGGGCATGAAAAATCTATGAAATTCATGGGATGGTTGCAGAGTAGGAAAGAAGGATAGGGAAGGACAACTCTGCACAATTCCTGGGATGGTTACTGAGCGGGGAAGTAAGGTTGGTGGCACAAAAGCTTTGAAAAATTTCTGAGTTGGTTGTAAATATGGGAAGAAGGGTTGTTGGAGGACACTCTACACATTTTTGGAGATTAGTACATCCCTGGGTCACAACCCAATTCATTTCTCTGGTTGATCAACAGGAGACTAGATGCAAGGTCTTGCAGGAAGTGCAACTTGGATTGGTTTCTGGGACAAATTTTACGCATTTCTCAGAGTTAGTCAACTGGCCATTTCCAGAATTATGCAAAGTAGGTTGCTCAGGGGAAAACCTCAAGCTCTAAGAAGCTTTGGGTAGCAGTGCAAGGTCACTGAGATCGGGTCTAGTTGATAGAGTGTTTTCTAGTCGAGAAATTTTCAGGAAAGTTGACTAAGTTTTGAAAGCAACTGTAGTCATGCATACATGACAATGTGATCACACACTTAGCATGACTCGACAATGATACACTTCAAACAAAAAATACAACATGTGCTAAGTGACACTAACTCGAAGGTTGAGAGCGACTAGTGCGATAGTTGAAAAATATCTTTGAACAACCATGACAACACTTGCACGACAATATTTACAACTTTGTGTGTGGGTACGACCAATGTTGAGAGATAAAAAGCAACTCATACACACAAAGAAAAACCTTCAAAATTACAATAAAAAACTTGCTGCCATGACATAGCGATCAACATTCCAAAAGATGATCAGTGATCGATCAAGTGAAGAGGGTGTGAAAACTCGACAAAGCTCATGGGATGAGCCTAAGTGTTTTCGACCATCAGGGGGAAAAACCAAGGAAGGCTCCAAAATTTGTATATTTGACAAAGTTTTGGAGGGTGTTGCAGCCACTACAATGAAAGTTTAAACAAACTTGATTTTAAAACTATAATAAATGTTAATATATTTTATAATTGGTTTAATTTACATGAATATTTTGAGACAATATACTTAATTAATTTTTTATTTTTACCAAAAAGGGAAAAAATAATAATATAAGCTTCAATTTTTTGTTAAATTAGTTTATGTGATTCTAATTATATTTATAGTTTAAATTAATGAATCACATTAATTATATTAATTTAATTATTTTATGTTTCGTTTTGTCCTTCTTGTTCTTTTTTAATTTGAATTTGAATATGGTCATATAATTTTTGGTAAAACATAGTTTCTTAAATGCACAATTCAAAACAAATTTTAGAGCTCTTGAATTATGTGGTATTTATAACTCAAAATTATTATTCCAACAAATATTTCTGAAACTTAGAACTAAATTAACCAAAAAATATATCAAAAAAGAAAAAAGCGTAGAAGATTTAGACTACATCAATTAATAATACCAACCTAGATTCATCATAACTTGAGATCTATCAAGTGTTGATAGGGATCAAGTATCTTGAGGTGCAAACCTCCTTT
>APFE031129320.1:237181-268944 GCA_000404065.3 Pinus taeda
TTGGTTCTCATATGACTGCCAAGGTGTATAAGCAGTTTTACGGGTTGCTTGGTAAACCTTTTGCCTAGAACTTCTAGAGTAGTCAGCTTTTGATCCTTTTCAGACTGTCTAACAGGAAAGGTGCCAGCGAGCGTCTTGTCACTTCGTGCTCGTTAAACATTCGAAGGCGATAGAGTCATCTTTTCGTCCTTTTCTCGACTCTTGAAACATGAAAAGGTCAAGTTTTGTTCCTGTGTCTTAAAATTAATTTGGCCACGATAACATTTCCTAGTTAGTCTTGTGTGCGTTTAGTTTGAGTAGGTTTGCCGTTAGCTTTTATAGGGTCTTTGTTACGACATCCTGGCAGATCCATCGACTCCGAGTGAAGGGTCCCCTTCTTCTGTTGCCCCCGAGACTCCGGTTCGTAGCGCTTGGCCCATCGTTCCAAGCATACAACCTTTGAATTCGCGAGCTCCAGGAGACGATCTTTACGAGTACTTTTATAACCCGATTTGGGAACCTTCTGACGGGTCTCAGCCTGCTACCCCTGTCGGTACCCCATTTTCAATGGCTTCATCCGATATGGGTTCCCCAGTCTCTAGTAGTCCGACTGTTATGTCAGATATAGAGACCCCCATACCAGTAACATCCCCCGTCATAACCCCTGTGACCTCTATACCTTACGTCATCACGTCCTCTGGACAAGTGGTGCCAAGGCGTTACAGGTCGTTAAGTGATGCTCGACGTATCTTTAATGAGAATCGTAATGTAGTCCCTACCACAGGATCTGTTGCTTCCCAAACCCCTCATACTGCCGTTACGGCAGTCCCCACCAACCCGACCGTTTGTGTCGCGGTATCAACTCCAGTTGTGAGTGCGGTCACAGCCTCATCCGCTGCCGTTTCTAGAGGAGGCCCATCTCGAGACCCTCCACTAGAACATGATGAACCGTCTCCTTCTTCTAGAGTTGTGCACCCTGCAAGTGGTGCTCCTCCTGCTTCCGAATTCATGATAGAAGAAGAAGCATATTTTGATTACTTGCGTAATGTCCAATACCTGCGGAGTCAAGGTCCGTACTACGATGCCGAGAATCATCGTTTGTACACCTCTCTGCCTCAAACTCCTTTTGATGAAATTTCCGTTCCTTTGAACGTGGATTGGGGCACCACCGGCTATGGTGGCGGTATATACCACCCAGGTCAAGGACAGCAAGGACCAGCTTACCAGGACCAGCAACCTTATGTGCAGCCTGATTATGAGCAGCAGTTTACATGTCAAAACTTCCCTGGTCAGCAAGGAGGCCCGCAAGGACAACCTCATCAAGGACAACCTTGGGTCTCTAGTGGTCCGGAATTCTCTTATTTCGGGCAACCTTCAGGAAATTCGGGACAACCCAACGCCCAACAAGGTCAGCCAGGTACCCAACAAGGCTACCCTTCGGGGCAGCCCTACGGGAACCAGGCACAACCACACGGGCAACAAGGTCAACCCGTAAACCAGCAGGGGAACCCTTCTGGGCAGCAAGGCCCGCCTTACGTTCAGCAAGGCCGACGTTCCACCCAGCAACCCTCTGGTCGCCAGGGACAAACCTCGGTTGCACAAGGGCCACCTCTTACCCAGCAAGCGCAATCTTCTGGACGAATGAGGTCACCCCCAATCCAACCAGGATGACCCTCTGGCCAGGCGGCGCAGAATGCAGGCGGGTATCAATCCCGACCTCCTTTATCAGGTGGGTTCCAATCCCAGCATCCATACCAAGGCGGGTATCCATCCAGACCCCCGTATTCAGGCGGGCATCAAGCCCAACCTCCTTACCAGGGCGGGTACCAATCCCGACCTCATACTTAGGCGGGTATCAATCCCAGCCTTCGTACTCTGGTGGGCCTCAGGGCCTGCCTCCATATTCAGGTGGGTACCATTCCCAGCCTATGCATTCTGGTGGATATCAAGTGCCACCTGCTTCGCAGGCCCAGTACGGGTACCAGCAGCCCCAGGGACAAAATCCTTATATCCCTTATCAAAATTACCAACAACCGCAGGGTAATACTCCACCGAATTATCAGCAACCTGCCGGTCAATATGGTAACCAATGGGGCGCTGGGGGGCAGAACCAGCAACCTAATTCTGGGAATAACCCCTACGGACAAAACCCTTATGGACAAGACTCTTACGGCTCTGGTCCTTCGGGGCAAGGACAATGGGGGCAACCTGGAACCGGGTGGAATTCTGGTTCCACCTCATATCCGCCACAAATGTCGTTCAATCCTCAATTACCATTTCTAGCCACATTGGAACTGCCTGATGTGTCAAAGCTGACAAATGACCCCATTCTGCATGATCCGCAGTGGCCGCTAGTTCCAACTAAAATTCCTAGTGATTGTCCCAAATTCGATGGGAAGGCCGGTGAGGACCCTCAGGCCCACGTCATGACGTATCACTTATGGTGTTCGTCGAATTCGTGGCTTGATGATTCGATCCGACTTCGCCTTTTTCAAAGGACTCTCACGGGATCGGCAGCGAAATGGTATATCGAATTGTCTCGTGCGTCTTTCCATGACTTCAATTCGTTGGCCATGGCATTTTTAAATCACTTTCAGTTACCCATTCGGTATGAGACTGGGACTCATCTCCTTACGTCTCTCAAACAGAGTACTGCCACGCACATCTCTGATCATATCCATGAATGGAGACAACGTCGCAGATTAATCAAGTTTTGGATACCTGATTTTCTCTTGACCGATTGGTTCACTACCTCCTTTGTCCCCCAGATTGCAAGGGACATCGCTATGGGGGCATGTGTAACTGGAGAGAAAGCGATCGCGCGAGCTCAGTACCTAGACTTAGTCTATTCTCAGTCAGGTACTTTGTATGATTATTTGCCAGATGCCCCCAGGCCCGGCACAGCCAAGGCTCCACCCAAACCATCTGTTGATGGAGTCATCGACTCTGTGTCCCAGGCCCCTAAGAAATCGTCCAACCCTGGGAAGCAGAAATCTAGTTCACCCAACGAGAACTCTTCCCAGGGCATTGTTATTTCTGGTAATACTTCAGAGGTGAATTCCGTTCAGTCTTCCATGACAGGCAAAGCCTCGAAGGGTAAGAAAAAGGAAAAAGGAAAGGGGAATAATAAACCTGATCAATCCAAACAAGGATCATCTAAACCTCCTAGTGAGGAAGGTGCTAAGCGTAAGCCCAAGTACCCATGCCTCATTTGTGAGGAAGACCACTATACTAAGGACTGCCCTAGGCGGGCCGAAGTTAGCTGGTTATTGAAAGGTGCTCAAGGGATCCCTGCTTTTTTGAAAGAACCGTTTCCTTCTCAGCAGACCCAGATGGTAGCTGATCCTTCTTCTTCCTCTCCTTTCGGTTCCCAAGTCTTCATGGCTGGAACTATTCCGATCCATGTATCTACTCGAGCTAAGGATTATCCGTCGTCTGCAGGGAAGGAGCTAGAGGTTTCCTCAAGTGCTCCTCCATCCAGCTCTGGCCCGCTCCATATCGAGAGGCCGAGTACCGAGACGACAATCCGACCCCCTCCCAAAGGGGTACTCAGGAAGTCTTCCTATAACCTGAATGCTCGTGCTTCCCAGCACTACAGCATCGTGGAGGATTTAGCGCAGGCTCCGTCTGCCATGTCCGCATTGGAGGTCCTTCAGAGCTGCCCCCCCCAGAGGAAGTCCCTGCTATCGGCCATCGGTGGCATAGACCCAGCGGACTCAGATTTAATCACTTTTGATCTCGAGAGTCATGTGCCGTGACTGCCTCATCAGATCGCTTTCCTTATACAAGTCATCATCAACTCTAAAACGATCCATCGCACGGTTATTGATGAAGGCGCTTTGACCTGCATCATGTCTGTTGCATGTTGGAAAGCTATCGGGTCCTCGACCTTGAGTCAGTCCCCGACGACTTTGGAAGCGTTCAACGGGAGAGAGTCTCGCCCATATGGTATCCTTCAATGGCTACCGATTACCTTAGAAGGGAATACCGTAGAAGTTGAAGTTGAAGTTGGGATATAGATTGATGATTAAGGTGGACCTAGGTTGTTTGTTATTTATTTCCATTCCATATGGATCTAGGCTTATGAGTAATGTAACAAAGAAATCAATGCACTTGATTAATAATTACTTTGAGAATACAATGAAAGCAATATATATTATTAAACTATTATTTTTAAAGTAATTCATATCATTCATCTAGTTACATTAGATCATAAATTAACATCTACACCAAAATCAATACATCTAGTGAAAAAAATCAAATAAGATTATAAATCAACATTTATTCCGAAATCAATTAATCTAATACAATGAATAAAATAGGATTAGAAATCAGCATCTATGCTAAATTTAATGCATCAAGCACAATCCCTCAAATAATATCGGAAGTCAACATCTACACTAAAATCAATGCATCTATTTCTATAAAAAACAATATATTCATTTGAAAATAATGTAAACTCGAGTTAGGACCTTACACGTGTCTTTACCACATTAATTTAGCGAAATTTCAACAAGTTTTAGTATATTACTTTTAAACTGATTTTGTGATTTCAATGAAATTCTAAATTCAACTACTTTTATCTTATATGGTTAATAATGTTCAATATTATATGGTATTATGTTAAATAATATATAATCTTTTATTTTTAGATATTATAATATTACAATATTATATCTAATATACTATAATAGAGTCATATGTCTGGAATGGAATCCTAATATCGTTGACTGAGGGATATTCTTTTCTTTTTAGTTTTCTTCAAGGTCTAAGTATTCAGGGAGCATCGTATCCCATTCATAAGAAAAATTCACTCCTTCCCAACATAAATCTTTGATCATAAATAAAAACCAATGGGTATTCTTTTATGGAGTTGCTCAACATACCCTACCAAAATAAGGAAATGGTAACCAAAGCATCACAAACAATTCACATTTCTTCTCCTTTTGTGGAAAAACATAGGAACAACCACAAAAATATACAAAACTATTTTCTTTGAGCATCTTTATGAGAGTTGAAAATGATATAAACCTCTCCAACGTTCATATCTATGCAGACTCCAATGTCTTTCTAGACTTCATGAATGGAAGATATGAATTGAGGATCTACACATTACTACTTATACAACAAAGAATTATTACAATTCTGATTCACTTACATCATATCACATTTAATAACATTTGTAGGGAGATTAATCAATGTGTTGAGTACCTCTCAATGAGTCGAATAAAATCTTATGAGAATAGTAAAAATACCATTGGATAAAATTATGGAAACATCAAACAACACATTCTCAATCTATGGAAATAATTAAACTAGGATATATGAAGAATTTATGCTTATTTTTTGCTATGAGAGCTCCATTGGGTAGTATTTGGTTTTCCTCATTCCATAGGTAGGATGTATGCCAAGAACATAGAGATGAGAATAGATATTTCCAATTCACACCCACACACATATATCAAAAAAATACAATACCATATACATATACATACACATACCAAAAACATCATACCAATCATATACCAAAAATTATATCAAGAAAATTCACTCAACCAATGAATAAATAAGGATACATAGCCCACATCTGATATGTCATCTCCCATGTAGCTTCATTGGGCCTAAAGTGTTTACACTACACTTCAACCTGCTTGATTACTCGGTTCTAGAGCTTGAGCATCTTTCTTTGCAATATACACTGTGGTTCCGACTGGAATTCTACTTCTGGATCTGCTTGCAATACAAACTAGTCAATCACATGATAATCATATTTAACATACTTCTTAAGAAATGATACATGGAAAACATCGTGGAATTTCACTGTCAGAGGTAGTGCAAGTTGATAGGTTACTAGTGCGATCCGTTCAAGTATCTTGAAAGGTACACAAAACTGATGTTCTAGCTTGGCACATGATGCAATCCATAAGGAGCTCTTCTTTCGCTTGATGTGCATGTACACTTGTTCCCCATCCTGAAAATCCTTAAACAACCTGTTTTGATCTACATAAATTTTTTGCATGCCCTGTGCTACCTTTATATTCTTCTTAACTACCTTCATTTCTTGTTCCATATCTTCCAACATATCTGACCTAATCAACACCATGTTCACCGGGGTCAATCAAACTGATGAGAGTATTACAACTCCAACTATAGAGATCCTTAAGCAGACTCATCCTCAGAGACTCTTGGCAAGCATTGTTATAAGAGAACTCAAACAACGGGAGATACTCCTCCCATATCCTTTGCTCATGCATCACATACATCCTCAATATGTCCTCTAATACCCATTTGACCCTTTATATCTATCCATTTTTATGCAAATGAGAAGTCGTACTAAAGGCCAACTATGTACCTAAACCTGCAAATAACTCCTTCCAAAACATGGAAGTGAACTTTGTATCATTATCTAACACAATCTTCTTCAAAACACCATCAAATCTTACCACATTTGTGATGAACACCTATGCCACATCACTAGTTGAATACGTAGTCTTCACTAGAATGAAGTGTGCTACCTTTGTCATCCTATCGGCCACCACCATAATGGAATCATGTTGTCTAGATGTCCTTGTCAAACCTGTGATGAAATCAATGGAAATTACGTCCCATTTCTACTCTGGGATCAGAATCAGTTGTAGTAGTCCACTTGGATGATTACACTCTACCTTCACCTACTAAAAATCCAATCTCTTAGCCACAAAATTTGCCACATCCTTCTTCAAGTATGGCTAACAATAGAACTTCTTCACCGTGGTCAATATCTTTTGATATCCTTGAGGTCATGAATATGGTTTCGCATCAAACTCCCTTAAGATAATCTTCTTGATTTGACTGTTGTCTGGCACATATATCATGTCCCTAAATATGATCAAGCCATATGTTGGGAGAAGATGGTCCACATCTTATGCTCTTGTACCTGTACTCTGCTATAACTTGTGCTTGAGATCCATGTACTTGATAACCTTTTGACCTGCCTGTAAAATATGATCGTATAAGTCTATCCCATAATAATTCATAACTACAATATGATATACATGCACCCACGTGATAAGAGAATCTACAACCCTATTATATTTACCCTTTATGTAATTAATCTGAATTTCAAACTCATTAATCATGGCCAACCATCTAGTATTCCTAGCATTTAGATTTGTTTGGAGAAGCAAGGATCTTAACCCACTATGATCACTCATCAATACAAACCTCCTGCCAAATATATTTCCTCCACATCTTCAATGCATGAATGATCACGACCAACTCAAGATCATGTGTCAAATAGTTCTTCTTGTGCTTGTTTAGTTTCCTTGACTAATAGAAAACAACCTCTCCTTCCTGCATAAGGACTCCACCAAGTCGTCTATTACAAGCATATGTACACACTATAAACTCTCTATCTAGATTGACAATATTTAACACTAAAGCATTTGTTAATAAATGCTTTCAGTGATAAAAACTTGATGCACATTCCTCTGTCAATTGAAATTTCTTACCTTTCCTCTACAGTGGAGTGATAGGATATGCAATCCAAGAGAAGTACCTGATGAACCTCCTATAATAACCTTCTAATCGCATAAATGATCTTACCTCTTCAACATTTCTAGGAGTTTCCCACTCCATGATAGATCTTATCTTCTTTGGATATACTATTATGCCTTCCTTAGAAACAACACGTCCCAATTAATGCACCTTTTCCTGAAAGAAATGGCATTTACTGAGATTAGCATACAACATATTATCTCTCAACAATCTCAATACTACTGCTAAATGCTTGACATGCTCTTCCTCATTCTTAGAGTGTATCATGATGTCATCAATGAATATAATAAAAAACTTGTTCAAATAATTATGCCACATGCTATTCATCAAGAACATAAAGGTAGTTGGAGCATTAGTCAAACCAAACGTAACTACAATAAACTCATAATGTTTGTACTTGGTCCAAAAAGTTGTCTTGTAAATGTCCTCTTTCTTGATGCATATGTAATGATAGTCGGATCATAGATCAGTCTTTGAGAACAATGCTACTCCCTTCAACCAATCAAATAAGTCCTCAATCCTCGGAAATGAATCCATGTTCTTAATAGTCACCTTATTCAAATGTGTGTATTGAATTCATAACCTGAGAGTACCATCATTCTTCTTTGCAAACAATGGTGGTGCACTTTAAGGAAATAAAATTGACCTAATGTATCCCTTGTCAAGCATTTCCTTCAACCGCAACTTCAACTCTACTAACTGTGGAGTTCTCATCCTGTAAGGTTCCTTTGATGTTGGTTTTTCCCCTGATACCAACTCAAATAAAATTCCACTTCTCTATGAGGCGATAACTCTGAAATCTTTGTTGGAAACACATTTTCAAACTATTATAAAACTGAGTACCTGCTCAATATATTTGCATCCTCATCATGTATACCTTTGCCACTGGAAATGTGTATTGTAAATAACACACTAGAGGAAATTCGAACCTAAAACTTACCTCCTAAGTTAAAATAATAAAATATTAGTTAAAATAATAAAATAAGAGTTATGAATTTTGGACGGAAAAGGAGAAAAATACTTTTTAATTGTATTTTGGGCTTATCTCCTTATAGGTTTACTCAAATTTAAAATGTAGATATTCACTGGATGTAGAATTAAATTCCACATCCAACGAGTACCCATTATGCACACTGTTGAGAAGATCCACATTGATAAAAATTGTAGATACATTAAAAAAATGTGTTAAACACGCTTTTTTAATGTATCTACATATTTTTTTTATCAATGTCGATCTTCTAAAAAGTATGCATAATGGGTGCTCATTGGATGTGGAATTTAATTCCGCATCCAATCAGTATCTACAATTGGAATTTGAGTAAACCTATAAGGAGATATGTTAAAAATATAATTAAAAGAATTAGTTTTCTTCTTTTCCCTCCAAAATATGTACATGTACCTCTTTTTAAATTTAGAATATTTTTATTGATTTACATATTATGACATGGAAATTTCATGAGATTTCCATCAACACTTTTAGGCTCAAATTTCATCTAATGCATACCCTTTTCTATGACTGTGTTTTTCCTGCATAGTTGTCACCATCCTAATTGATGTTTCCTTCTTCTTACCCTATAAGATTCTCTACTCCCCATTTTCATCCAAACATTCAATAGCTTTTTCATAACTATCCACTTTGGTTCTATGAAGATACAACTAGTCCATACCAAAAATAATACTATATGACCCCAATGGTAATACATTCAGATGTGCTAATGTAGGCATATTGTTTAGCTCAAATGCACAAGCTCGAACCTAATGATCAACTCTCTTCTTGGTATTTGTAGCCAACTGCATTAACCAAGATTATGCATGAACTTCTTTAGTCAAACCACACTTATCGACCAAGTCAGGACTAATATAGCTATAATCAGATCTAGGGTCAATCAAAATAGAAACAAATTGATCACACAGCTTACTATGCATCTCACTGATAAATTCCTAGTGATCTGCTTTCCTGTTATCCAATGTTGCATACATACGAGGAATGCTCTACCCGACATCACCAACAATATTTGCCTCATGTGCATTGTAAATATGAGGCCTACAACACTGATACTATGGAAAATATCTCTTGAGATGCTCTTTACCACATATCCAACATTCCAACTATCTAGTACCAACACCTTTATTCTGCTGCTATGACCCACATTCCTGTCTAGCTACATTGAACTTCTTGTATGGTGAAACATTCTCTTTATCTTTTGTATTCTAAGGCCTTGTTGTTTTTGGCTACGATTTACTTCTACCTTTATCTCTTCCTTTCCATCCTTGCTACGATTCATTATTATGGTTTGAGTACTCATAATAATTGAGATTCATTCTTATTGATCTATCCTGATCATGAGCCACTTTGGATGGCTCGAAATGTCGATTCTAACAATTATGGATGCAATAATTCTGGAAGGAAACTCTACAGAAAATAATTATTTAATTTCCTAATAATTTCCTCAAGTGATCTAGGTTGATCATACTCAATATGATCTCTAAATGCTAATGGAAATACACTAAAAAATCTTTGAACTATAGCCTCTTCATCTTTCAGATATGGTACATACCTTAATAGCTCCAAGAACTTAGTTGTATACTCCTCATCTTTCAACGATCCCATTTTAAGGTCGTAAAATTCCTTGGCTTTGTTCTCGTAGTAACTCTCTAACAAGAACTTCCTCTTTAAAAGTATCTTGAATTCATGGTAACTCCACTATTTTGTCTTGATGTCTTTGAACCGCTTCACATCTTCCAAAGATTTTTTTTTATTTATTTATTTATTTTTTTTTCCATTTCATGCTAAAGATACCTACTCTAACCTTCAAATTATATGTGTAATTATGCAACTTAAAGAGATTCTTGATCCCAAGTAACCAAACCTGTGCATCCTCCATCTTATTCACCTCTCCATCAAAAGTAGGTGGCTTATCTTTCTTAAACCAGAACTAGAATAGTACCTATGTCCATCACCTCTCTGATCCAGAGTATCAAAGGACCTTTCATATCTAACTATGCCATCTCTATCTAACCTATGCCAACCATGAGATCTACTGCCATATGCCCCATTAGTGCTATTCTCCTATCCATTTCTCATTCAAAGTGGTCCCTTTCTTTGTAAGTTTGACAAACTCTAAAGTATTAGTTCAATGAATTTTTCTTGTCCCTCTTGTGCTTACATTATTCTATCGTTTTCTTCCTTGCAACTCCTTAATTCTTCCTTCAAGCTTCTCAATGTGTCTACTAATTTAGAAGAATTCCCAATATCACACTACTCATCTAATCCATAGGGAGAATTTCAGGAACTATAGCCTACCATCTTGCTAGTCATTTTGATCTCTTTCCTGCCAAACATACCATGTCAGCTAGACCAAAATATAAACATAATTAGCATACCTCAGTGTAGCTTGCGGATGATATCTCATCTGCAAGGTCCACCATAGTAGAAAAATACATGTATAAACATAATCATAATATAATATAGATATCATCCTAACCATATTTTAGTCATCAATGCATTACCATATAATTCACCACACATCATGAAATCATGCAAGACAACTCCATGTATGCATAACCAACATATGGAAAACATGTATGTAGACACGATACATAAAAACACTAACATGTAGTACCAGTTGATAATCGGCCTATACTCATGATAAATACTCCCAACAACACACCATCCACTTTCACATGACGACATCACTACAACCATTACCAACACCATGCATATGCAACAAGAACATATAACACAAGTATAGGTAATACATATGCAATCGACATGAATGCATGACTAAAACACATCCCCATCTAGTCCAAAGGGTGATCCATGCCCTGATACCACTCTGTAACACCATGCTCCCACATTTGCATAAGTTATCCAGTCCACTAGGGTAAGCATGTGATGAGAGGTTATTACAATATTATTCAACTTGCTTGGTCACCTTAAATAAGTGGAACTGTCACAACACAACCAATATGACCTTCTGTACTTACCACAAAACATACAAGATCCAATCAACCCTTCTAGGTTATCAACCCCTACAACAAATTAATAGTTCACTTCCCTAGAGCCTCATTCACTCACATTCCATGGGCATGCATGCCACTAGCACCCTTTGGTCTCTCTCACAACATGGGAGTGCAAGAGACTGGGGTATTTTTCATCTAGTTTTGAGCCTGCAACCCCAACTTCTGTGCCACTTTCTTAGGGCCAGGACATAGACCACTACTTGGAATTACATGAAACTCTCAGAAATGAAAAGTAACACCGAAACAATGATACAAATGAAAATACTTGAATAAATACTTGACTGGACCCCTACTAGCCATGACATGCATTTCGTCAAACATGTCACAAATATGCGTTATACAGGTCATAACAATAGATTTGGGCATATGAGTCTCATACTTATCTAAGAATCACTAAGAAGCATTGATGCTTTGTCACATTAGTTGCATTATCAACTATTAGGTCATATATTCATTGTACATTCATTTACAAATAAAAAATGATGAGAGACATATATCATCATTGTCATATAACATGCTCATAGACTACATATAACCAACAACAATATCAAGGATACATCAGCCATAATTATCTCATATGAACTAGTACATTTGCTCATAAAATACTAATGAGAAATAGTTCCCATTAATGAATTCAAATCTAACCTTGTATGGGACTACCATGTTCCACTCGACTGTAGATTGGCTGAGTCAAGTCTCTCTTTAGATAATCACTCCCATGCCATATTCCAAGCATGAGTGTGGGACTTATCAACAAAATCAACTAGGGCTTCCTGAGGCTACACAACCTCACCCTCAACAATACAACTAGTCTTTATCACAATCCCCACTATATCACTAGGCCATAAATAATAAACATACAATATTAGGCTGTAATGCAATCCTCACTAGATCAATAGGCCAAGAAAAGCATGGATTCCAACGGATCTATCCAGATACACTATGAGGAATATGTCCCAACCTCTCGACTTTACTATGTATCCCACCATTATTGGTCAAGGGATTCCTAAGCCTATGGGGTCTCCACCCTTTGGGTTTTACCATGTGTCCCATCCCATGATTCCTAAGCCCAATCATGGGTACTCAACATTGATCTTTATCGTTTCTCCCACCATTATTGGCTAAGGGATTCCTAGGCTCAGTCGAGGTGCTCACATTCAATATTTACCATGTATCCTATCCTAGGAATACTAGGTCTTGTAAATAACGTTGGGACCACCCCACTCAGCTTCGAGTCTATCCAACAATCCATATCAACCACATAAAAAAGTATCTACTACACCATCGCTATCCAAAAATGGCAAGGCTAGGGTGAAAAACACTATCACACCTAGAAAAACCCATGCCCATGACAACAAGAGAGCCAAGAACATACATGCATAACCATGCATGTCAAGTATAGCAAGGAAATGACACATGCAAATTGATACCTACAAATAATCCTATTGTAGCTGCTTGACCCTCCCCTTACTTGCTTAGCATTTGCTTCCTCTTGCCTGCTTTGCGTTTCTTGATGTAATGCTAAAGTGTTCTAAGAAAACCCTAAGTATCCAAGAGTGGGAGAGAGAACAGAGAGAGAGCTCCAAAACTGAACTAACAAAAAGCCATGAATTGACGATCATAAGCATTTTTAATAATGAGGCCTCTATTTTCTTCATTTTCCCTTATTTTTCTTCACTTTCCTCCTCACATGCAACCTATGACCTTTCGCCTTCTTTTTCTCCTATTTTCCATTATTTTCATAAATAAAATGTCAAAAATGACATTTTTCCTTTCCAAAGCCTTTTCCATTGCCTTTCCCAATTTCCTTAGCCATGATAACCCAAATGAACACCCACACTAGGATGTCTTGCCCAACATTCAGCTTGGAATAAGTGTCCCACAACTGTGGTTATTATTTTTCTTTTATTAACTTTTATTACATGAAATTTTCATGAAGGTTATTACATTATGAATAATTAAATCACTTATTCTTTTCGAATTTGGTAAAATGCCTCTTATTTAAAATACACAATAAAGTTACTATTCTTTAACTTTTAATGTGATGGTGATTTTTTTATTATATATTTTCTAATATTTCAGCTACAGTTTAATTTTAACACTAAAACCTTATTAAAATATTATAAAGTTATATCTTTTAGTATTTTACATAAATTTATGAACAAATTATAATATTATATTTTACATCTAGCAACATTTAAATGTTTTTTTTTCCATTACTGGATAAAATGTACAACAATTTTTTTTCTTTAAATATATGGATGATTTCTAAAAATAATAAAATAACAAAACTTTTTAATCAATAAAATTGAACGTTTTCCAATTCCAAAATATTATAAAATTAGAAGATTTACTTCTTAAATATGGAGTAAATATAATATAAAAGTGAATTAAAAAAAATATTTGTTATTAATATTTACATTAAATATTTACTCTAGTTTAAAAATATTTATAATATTTTTAGTGTGTATAAATATGTTAATTCCCAAGATTATAAGTTTTCAATAAAATTTGTTATCCAAAGGAAAATGTTAAAATAAATTATATATTTTTTATGTAAAATACAATAAATCAATCTTATTATTATTATTTATTATTTTTATTTTGTATGTTAATAAGATTTGTATTAATTTTGACTTAAAAAGTTACAATCCAATCCTATTTTGTTGTTGCTACTAAGGAAATCATATCACTAGCATAACATAAACAATTAAGAAACTAGAATAATAGTAAAATATAAGCTTCATTCATAGTGTGTGTCTGTATTTGTTTTCTCTATTGTCATTGCATTAAAAAATGGGTTATCCGTCTCAATATGCTTGATACTACATGTCTGGAAGCTGACTAGAATTGATTGGAAATTCATTTTAAACATATTAAGATAGAAAACTATGGAAGAAAACAAAACACTATGTAGCATGTTGTCACCTGGATTGAACCTCAGGCTGAAGGAAGGCAATGCCAGGGTAACCACAAACCACACTTAGCCAAGTAGCTAGCTCTACTATGCGAGGAGAGGGCTCTCTCCATAAGGATCTCAGACAAGACGAATGGATCAAGAAAATGATATTAGGCTAGGTATAGTAGCACAACGTTTGATTTCATTTTGAAGGGTTCTGCTGGATCAGGAGGAGCCAAATTGTTAGGGCAAGGAAATTAGTTCAAAATTGTAGTGTTCTGATGGGGCAAGGTAGGCACAAGGCTCAACACTCTAGGGTTTGATGGGTGAAGTGATTCAAAGAGAGGTGAGGATCTAGAAAGAGCATGTAAGCAACATGGATTCTTCCTAAACTGAAGAAAACATAGACTATGAAATGTATACCCAAAACAGAGCATAGAAGTTATGGATTCTTCCTTTCAGACTTGTATACATTCACATAAAGAGCATGAAATGATGAAATGGAATCAAAAATACATTCTAACAAATGAAAACATAAGAAAAACTAAACTGAACATCATACCACATGGATCCCAAAGAAATAGCTGCAACTTTTCATTAATCTCCTGCTAAAGCTGATACAAAATGATGTCTCTTCAAAGCATAAGCATCCCATTGAGTCCAACCCTTTACAATGAGAAAGAAGAAGAAGATATAGACATTGATTCAATCTCCTCCCATCCTCAGGGTTCGAATCCCTAAGATGAGGAGTTAATCTAACCAAAACTAAACAAGAAACTGGAATCTAGGCATCCTAACAACTTGTTATTTGCTTGATCCTGATGCTACAAATCTTGTTCCAGGTCCTGTAATGGCGAGCCATGTGACATATGATTTTATTGCTCCTATTGGCCTTTTCTAGAAGCTTCTCCAAATTCAAATTGACCCTATCAAGCCAAGTTTCTCTATCCTCCTCAATTTCCTTCTCAATTCTTTGTTTTGTAGTCAAGGTAGTCGATGTTTCTTCCTCTCTCATTACTGACTTCTGCTTGTCACTTTGCCTCTTTTCTTTGAGAAGCTCTAGATCCATGAGGACTTGTTTGTCACTTAGTTTCTTATTCTCCTACTCAAGGTATGAAATGACATACTTAGCTCTCGCCAAGCTTTCCAACAATGCTTGGATATGTGCATCTTTTTCCTTTATGGTGATGTTTTCGTTTGTTGACTCATATTAAGCCTCCAAGTCAATTATCTCAATGCCATGATGGATGTGTGGTTGTTCTAGTTCATCACCTTCCATCAAATTTAAGTCCCTTTGCACCTCATCATCAAGGCTTTCCTCCAACACCTTTTCTTTCCCTTTATGCAGTTGTTGTACCTGTTGTACCTGTTGTGTTAATGAAGAAGGAAAATCCCCTTTCACATTTTTTGGAGCAAGAATTTTCCTATGAGTTGATGAAGAAGGCAAAGCCCCTACCATATCAAGTGGAGTAAACACTTGCCTATCTATTGCAAACAACTTTCTAGCCCCTCCCTGATATGTCTTGTAGGCTTCTAGCTCCTCAACAACTTTAGTCTCTTTAACCTTCTCATCTTTCTTAACTTTGGCATTATTGGAAGGTCCTGTTGCTTCTTGAGGCACTGGTGGAGGAACCTGAGGACCCCTAAAGATGTCATAGGAAATGAATGTCTCCTAGGAGATGTTAGAGAGGTTGAGATGACACAGCACAATAGTCTTGATCAGGGAATAGTGAAAGAGACTACTCATCTATTGGGGGTATGGCTTTTTCTGTATAATGGAGGCCATCTCCTCAATGTTCTTGAATAGGAAATAAGGGATGTTCAACACTTTAACTCTTGTATACAATCTAGAAAATCTACCCTCACATGTGAAGTATTTCATAATGATCCTCATCATAGGGGCATATTTGTCTTCAAGGAACTTGAAATGAAAGGTCCTCTTCTTTTCATTTCTGTACCTATATTTGATGTATGAATGATAATAATGTTGATCCAAATCTTGTGCCTTATAGCATTTCTCCCCCACATTTGGAATCCTTGTAGAATCAGCAATGATGGAGTATGAAATTGTAAATGTCACCTCGGCAAGAGTTACCTTTTTATCAGGGAGATTGGCTACAAAATTCCTGGTCAGCTTAGGATGATGTTGAACTCCTTCCACCTGCTCACAAAACTCATAACACCTTAGATGCCTAAAACAAGTGACATTCATACGAGAAGCCTCTAATTCTCTGATGTTTGATGTTTCGTCGAGGATAATTCTGCCTCCATTGTGTGCTTTTCTTTGATGCTAAGGTTCATCTCCCAAACTCTAACTACCACTGTTTTCCTCCTCCTCATAATCTATATCCTCTTTGTCCATGTTTGTCAAATTTTGAAGCGTGTAACCCTAGAGAAGGTAATGAAGGAGTAAGTATTGGTGATTAGGGATAAGGGAAGGGGACATGAACTTATGTGGTGTAGGATGGAATATATATAGTATGAAAATGAGGGGGAGGGTAATTTTATTTGGTAGGGACTGTTTAGTAAATAGGGTTTAGGATTTTTCCTTGGGGATTAGGGAATAATGGATATGGAGGGATTTGTTTAAGGGAATAGGGTTCAAGGAATAGGTGGAGGGATGTATAGGAGAGATTAGGGGTTTAAGGAATAAGTGGAGGGATATATAGGAGGGATTTGGTTTTGAAAGAATGAGTGGAGGGATGTATAGGAGGGATTTGTAGGCAATCTAGCGTTTGATTTTAGAAATAGAAAACAAACTTCAAACTAATGAATTGAATGCCAAGACGATAGCTTAGTGATTACGCTTACTCTTTTATAGGCTATAGAAGGAAAACAACAAGTTTTGAGTGGCTGATAGAGTGTTTTTTTCACATGCTGGCGCTATTCACAGCGCCACCTACAGGTGCACAGTGCTCGGGCTCTACATGTAGCGCCGTTCAAATTTGCACTTGAGAAACTACCCTATGCGCAATGCTCTACTCATATGCACAGTGCTCTGGCCTCAGTGCCTAGTGTCTCCTCAAATTTCTTTGCGCATAGCACCCTGTCTCCTATGCACATCACCTCTTCTCCTTAGCCACCAATTTTCCTCAATTCCCCTCTCTCCTTCAATGCTTTTCTTTCTCTTTGTCAAATGAGAGTGATGAGTTTGGAAAAGGAGTGTGACATCTTATATAGAGATTGATTTTGATTTTTCATTAGAAAAGCCCACATTCTAATGTTTTGGAACCTCTTCTTCTTTCCTCCTAATCTTTATTTAATACCTTGCTCTCATTGCCTCTTTTCAGGTGGATTATGCTCGGATTGAACTGATTTTTTCAGTGGTTTCATTTTCTTGCAGCAAGGAGAAATGTTTGGGGAAGCTAGGAACACTTATTACACAAAATGGATTGAATTACACGAAAAGAATATAAGTCAACTAAAAATTCTCTGTTTCCAATTACATTAGTGACAAAATATTTTTATACAGTCGTCATGACTTATTGGAAATTACTCTATTTGTATTGGTCATCCTCATTCCTTTGTTGCCCTCTACTCAAACTTGAAATCATGGTTTTTTGACCTTGGAAATGAACCCCAAGACCTAATGGAAATACCCTGGAAATGAACCCTAAAACTTAATGGAAAGACAACTTCCTTGACACCTAAAGTAACACATTTGAAACCTCAATTGAATACAACATGGAAATGGATCAGCAAATGTACCTAGTGAGGGAAGATTTGATTTTGTAAGAAAAAGACAACCATCAATGGACCATTTTAACATGACCTAATGGAATGATCCAAAAATCAATATGAGACATCTAAAATGAAAATGCAAAGAGTAGGTTTTGATCACTGATGGCAATATGCAAATACTGACTCTAACATAGCATAGCTAGTTGGTGGGAGAGTTGACTAGATCCTTCGAGTTTGGCCATGACTATATTTAGGATTGACGAATGTGATATTGGTAAGATGGTCATCTAGAATATTAATTTTTTGGTCCATCTTGTAGAGCTACATCTGTACCTCATCGAATTGGGCCTGATTCTTCGATTGCACATCCTCTTTATCTTAAATGGCCATGCCAATAATACTTTTAATTTTTCGTTATGCATCAATCACTCATACCTATAGGTTTTGAAATGATCAAACACCACTAGTGTGAGGGATCCAATCCCTTACTTGGTTCATTAGATCAACATTAGTAATGTAGCATTGTAAGTCACTAGTCTCATCTTCGGTTGCTTCAATTTAACTTTAAATGATGGACAAAATGCATGGATGATATCTGCTTGCTTCCTCCTTTTCTTTTCTCTGAGCTCAACTGACAATTGGGACTTAGTTTTGTGTTGACCTATTTATCCCCCTCCTCTATTACTAACTACATCATCACATCTGCTATGCCTATCTCTAGCCATGCAAACTAATAATTTTATCAAACAAAGGACACATAGTACTCTAGACATAGATAAATGGTTAGGTGTGGAGAGAACACAAGGGATGAAGAAACTTGAAGAAAGCATAATGGTTGTAAGGGTGTAGTTTTGGAAATAAGTATGCGAACCTAATTTCTATTCAATCCTAGAAGCGAACCAATGAAAATGAGACAAGCTCTTAGCTAATGGAAGAGACAGAGGTTTGATATGCAATATGACAAAGAATACTGATCCAAAACCTTAAAGAGGCCAATGAAATACAAGGAGAAGAGATATTCACTAATCGCCCTAGGCCTCCATTTTTTCTTCAATGCTAAGAAGGAAATGAATATATAGTGAATAAATCATTGATATAAAGCAAGACCTTCAATGAGAACCAAATAGATTCCTTCAAATGTAAAACAAAACCTTCATGGCATAAGCCAAGCCATGTGGAAACTAAGATGTGAAGGAAATATATCTCAAACTTATGTTTCCTATCACCACATAGAAAGTTTCCCACCAAATGATTCCAGCCAAATTTCAAGGTTTCTTTCACCCCAAGTAGAGAAAGGCTTTCCCTTCTTGCTTTTGTCCTTGAGGACATAATTGAAGCTAGCAACAACACCATAGTTGTCATAATTTTAATGTAGTTGAATATATTTATATTTTAGTTTTATTAAGATTGTTCATTTTCATTATTAAAACATGCTTTCAAATATATAAATACATTAAACTTTTGCGAACTCTAAAATGAAATTTGTTATTTTAATGATTTTCTACCAAATTTCTAATAAAATTAATAAAAACATATAAAACAATATATAAAAAGTTTAGATTGCAACTTTAAACTTCTTTTTAATAAATTCAACAAATTATTCACTATATTTATAAATAAAAATAAAAAGTTCTAATATTTAAATATTAATGTAACTATATAAATTAAATTATTGATAAACATCTAGAGATTTCAATCCATGATTAACATCAAAACACTTATTTCATAACACATCTCATATTGCCAAGACAAAAAAAATGATAGAAATTCACTCAATTATAACTTTATTTAATATTGCTAATGATAATCAATAAGAAAGTTAATATATGAAATAAACTTATATACATTTTAAAAGACAAATAACAATACTTTTAAGCTTGGATATTTTCCCTCCAATTTACCATGTGGATTTGTAATTTATAATCTTTGTTAGAATGTCATGGACTCTCAATACCACATGCCCAAAAAGCAACAACTTATTATACAATCAAATATATATATATATATATATATATATATATATATATATATATATATTATATTAGAGAGGAGAAGAGGAGAGAGAGAGAGAGAGAGAGAGAGAGAGAGAAAAATAACATAATTACTTTTATAGGTGTAACATACCCTGACAACCTTGTATGAAAAGGCATGGAGTTAGAATTTTTTACATAATTTACCCATGAGTAGTTATCTAATTTACTATTCTAGATTCCTTATTAGCCATTAGATAAAATCTTGCTTACTACATAGCATACTTTAGTAAGGGAATAGTAAGGTACATAACCATTAGCAACCACTATTGTAGCATATTGACATATACTTGCTAATATAACCTTACATCATTTTCATGTTTCCATTCACTAGATTAGTTAAACACATACTTGATTATAAACATCAGCTCATGCAAGGAATCCACATCATAAAAGTAGGACAACAAATAAGCCTATCATTAGACATTGATATACCCTAGAAACCCTATAGGGTGAAAACTATCAAACACTTGATTTTATTATTAAACACCCGTGAGGGTGTTTACCCCACAATCAATGGATTATAAGGGAGTCCATACCTTAACCATTGTCATAAAATATTTCAAGGAAAAATCACTTCAAATACAATATATATTGCTAAATACTATTACAATAATCATGATATCATTTACCCACAAATCCTCAATGTTATATCTCTGTGGCCTGGTTGTTTCATCAGTGGACCATCCTGTAGCTCATAGTCATTTTCACGGACAATTAATTATTTACTTTCCACAATGTTAAGCATAATCTATCCTTTTCACACATCATTATATTTTCCTGCTAATGTTATCATTAGTAAACATTAATATCATGATTACCTAGAGTATTTATCAACCAGTAACCAATCTTTAATAGTGATTCTTCAACATCTATTCATGGCATACATGGAATCTCAATAAACTATTGCAACATGCTTCTTTTAAAAACAATACGTATTCATTATTTTTAAATGTATAACCATCAATGAACGTTTATATAAAATACCATATTAGGTAATATTTCACCTCGCATAAGCACACATTCTTACAAGACAAATCACTACAACTTTTCAGATATTCCTTTAAGGGAGCTAGCACATCACTTACAATCTTCTTACATGTGAACTACATAAAATTTTATCAAAAAAACTAGCCATTTAAATACATTCGATGCATGCAAATGCATAAATAAACCTAACACATCATGTTCTTACTTCCCGCATGTGAATGTATATTCTTTCCAACAAATGCTAACACATATCTTGTATGCATAAATATCTTAATCCACAAGAAACTAAGATAATAGTTATGATAGCATAAGAGTGATCACATATAAATTTTCTAAAGAAATATAGCTCAATAGTTCTTCTATCCATACAAAGAACATATCTCTATAACAAAATCACTATTCTTTGTGCATGCAAGAGCTTATCATAATATCCCTTCTTTAATGTACGCAACACATATTCCCTTCTATAGAATTGTACCATCATTAGGTATTATTTTCATGTTAGAAATTACATACTTCCTTCTCAAAAGGAAGTTATTATAACCTCATTTCTCTATATTCCTATATCTAAGTTTCTCATGCTTCCATTTTAAGAAACTACCATAGATAACAATCTTTATGTATAAAATCCAGAAAACAATAAAAAGGTTAACTTAACCTTTTATTTAATGAAATCAAGAAATTGACATAATTCATCTAGCTAGACAATATTTTCAAGAGATTATTCTTTGGAAGAAATTCGACATCATATTTTCTCTAGATACATGGAAAATTATATTTTCCATGTCACAATGGCTACCCTTTTGTGCATGCAACATGTGTTTTTCCTCACACAATGACCTTTACTTGAATGCACATAATATTTTCAAGAAACAAGCATGCATTCTTGCTCTTGTATGAACAAAATTTATATGCATCTTTTAAGAAACTAATCTATTTATGTTTCAAGAGATCTATCATAAAAGAAATTATTTTCATACATGCAAGTATGAAGTGCTTTTCTAAAAAGAATCTATCTTAATGACCATCATTTTTGTATATATAGAACATACATTTTCTTCAACAAAGTTAGTAATGATTATCTATGTGCATAGAATCACATGTTCCCTTTAAGAAATAAGAAATAATCTTATATTCCTACAAGAGAATCTAACTCATTATCTATTTGTATCATGCATGAAATGCATATTTATTTCACAAGAAACTTCGAAAAATAAATATTATCACAATGCATTTAAGCATATATTATTTTTCAAGAACCTATTATTAAAAGAAATCACATCCTCTATTCAAAGAAAACCTAGGCACTTTTCATACTATCTCCTCAAGAACTTTACATGTCTCATGCATCTTTTCTAAGGACAATATCTTCGCTAATTGGAAAGAATATCATGTAACTTAATCCAAGGAAATGACAAAGCTACTTAGCTTGTAACCCATAAGATTCACATGTAATATTTTGAAGATAAGCTACATATTTAATTAGCTTTTATGTGCAAGTATTGGTGTAATTTCACTCAAGAAAATGACAAATATACTTAGATTTTAAAACAAACATAACAAATTTTATTTTAATGTCCTTAAGCTATACAAATGATTTTAATATGCACCTTTTCCAAGACCATGACTACTTTCTCATGTTTTGAATATAATAAGATTTGTATTCAAACTCTTCTTTCAAGAAAATGATAAGAATGTTTATCTCTTGAAACCGAATCATCAAGCATGGATAAAATGTGCGCTACTCTCCTTCACGGTATCAACATCTTCATTGGACTTGTCATTACAAGGATAGTAGGAACTCCACGCTCAGAATCATTAAAATATTTGTAACATTTAGATGTTACATCTAGTTTGAACAAATCATCGTTTATTCTTTTATTAGAGACTTCTTTGGATTCAATATCTTTTAACTCAAAAGTATTTCATCAAATGGATCTTAGGAATCATTACTCTTTCCGGTTGGAGGTAAGTATTCAGTGAACGAGGTTCAAAAAATTCGATCTTGATAGGTTTTAAAGGAGGCATTGCTAGAGTGATCCGTTTGATCTAGGACATGCATTTCAAGTTTATCTTAACTATCCCACAACCATTAAAATCCACAGAACTGAAAGGGGAAGTAAGGCACGGTTCATGGAAAAAACAATGATGAAGAAAAATATGAAGAAAAACAAGGTGTAGAACAAAGGATGAGTACAAATATTTCAATGAGGTGTATGCTTCGATCATCCCTCTAGAGGAGATGATGATATCCTCCTCCTTTTCTTCCCTGAGCCCCCACTTTCATTATGCATTTTTCCTCTGTGAATCATGAATAGAAGGGAAATTGCCAAGAACTATAACCCTAACCACCTCTTGAGTTAACCATACGTAATGTCAATCAAGTTAGAATACTTATATTTTGAAAAATGGTAAACACTATAATAGGGATATTACATACATTGCCCCTTAAATAAACACCATACCCAATGTCCATCCTTAATTGTTACTCATGACACGCATATGAAAACAACCAAAAAGGAAGTCCTTCCCTTCTAAATGAAGAATTTTATTTCTAGGAATTACTCATAAGAAAAAACTATATTGTTTTATCAATATTCATAAGTGTTTATAACTGCAAAATATGCAAGTTCTACTTTCCATCACATAGTCGTTATTCAAATTCATAGAAAAAAAATATCTATACCATCTTACCATTAATTGCCCATTACTCTTGAAAGACATGGTTGCTTTTATGAAAGTTCCCTAAGAATGGCTTGACAACCCATCCGCACTCCATGGTAAACACCCGATAGTAAATGACTAACAAATCCAACATAATCATATTAGTCACAACATTTTCAATCAAATGAAATAATCTTAACTGTCAATCATTCATGCAATATTAGTCAAGACTTTGATCACAATACTTCTACAAGTACTTAGAGAGCAACAACGCTCTAATCAGTAAAATGATAAATTGTTGCATTGTGTGAAAACTATCTTCTATCTTGTCACTCGCTAAACACATCCACAAAGTACTTCTAAAAGTAGTCATATAACACCTAGCTATAAAATCATCGAAATGATCAATAAATGCACCAAGTGAATATGTTCCTAGCCCCTACTAATACAATTAAAAGATTAGTAGTACAATAAAGGAACTTATATTTCTAGTAATTCCTTTCTGAGCATTAGGATCCTTTCTTGTCAAGATGTACATAAAATATTTACAAAATTATATCGGAAATTTAGCTTTAATGTAACACATAATTGATCAGTTTATTTGTTCTGCTATGAGAACCACAATGGAAAAAGAATGCTCCTCCCCACCTATCGGAACTGATTTTCACAACTAGGTCGAGCCATTTTCACATTTAGACAATTCTTTGATAGAGACTGTACTAGTTCTAATGGAATTCCAATGGCCAACCAGCTCAAGAATTTCAATGACCATAAAGGGTCCAATACAGGATACCTCTTGGTAGTGTTCTGCCTATTCCTCTAATAGCATCCCATTTATGAGGAATTTTTTGGCCTCCAACAACCTCCAAAATCAACAAAGTTTCGTCATGATTTTCCCCTCTTCACCATCTTGGCCAACTCTTTTCCATTACTGAGACCATCTTATCTCTAGGGAGAGGAAATCATGATAGTGAAGTGGCATCAACCACTCTGGGTATGAAATCTCCATCAACCCAAGGCCCCCTAGCCTGTCACAACTATCCACAATTGTATAACATATAAAATTATCATTTAACACTCTTTCCCACAGTAATTTACATAATGAATCATATGCATATTATCATTAAAACAAAGAAACATTTATGTACACCATGCATTAATAGCATTATACATTCTCATTTACAGTTACAATTTGCATTGCAATTTTTTACCTTGACAGGTTTTCATGTTGCCATTAAGCTACTCATGTTTAATCCCATCAACAATACTAGTCATAAATATGCATTGTTTAATCAATTATTCAATTTAACAGTCATTTTAGTTTCATGCATACAACATTTTTATGCATAAAAGTATATGCAAATATTCATTAATGTGTAAATGTCAATAACAGTTAAGGTAACAATCCAAACATTTGCAATTTTCCATAGTGTATTATTACCAACATACTAGCACATGAAGTAACTACAATAATCTCTTATTCACAGCTTGCAATAACCTTAAATAAAAACTAATTCATGCATATAAGTTTTATTAGTTACTCACGTGACACTCACTAATCAATGCTACTAACCACCTCAATGTAGCCATGAAAAGACTCAACTAGTAACTAGCTATTACAGTCAAGTCTCACTATTTGACTCATTATTTATTTTTAACATCACAAGGGGTTCTCTCAATTTCATTTTTAAAACATTTTATCACCGTCTTCAAGGAAATTCGCTATCTTTCACATTCTTCCATTCATTCATTATAAGTATAAGTAGTGCATTGTAACTTTAGTCATGTTCATTAAATATATCATCAATATTTTCATATTTGCAAAGGTTGGTAGTCCACTCTCACATTACTAGTGAGTACTAAGGTTCTTTACGGGTGCAACAAAGGTTTATTGTATTTTATCCTCATCAAGATTCAAATGTCATGAAAAAAGTTTTGCATCAAACTTTATTACTTACTACTCTTCAATGCAATTATAAACATGCATCATGTGTTTCATGAAAAAAGCAGTATACTGCATATATCGATATGTATTTTGTTAGAATCATACCTAAGCTCATGCCCACTACTATCATACCTTGACATGTTTTCCACTTACCAATTTCCAAAAGGTGCCACTACTACAAACCTTCAACTCTGATACCACTTGTAACATACCCTCGTAAGCTTGCATGAAAATGTGTGGAGTTAGAATTTTTTTATATAATTTACCCATGATTGACTATATAGTTTATTATTCCAAATTCCTCATTAGCCATTAGATATAATCTTCGTCATTACATAAATTACTTTAGTAAGGGAGTAGTAAGTTACATAACCATTAATAACCAACGTTGTAGCATATTGGCATACACTTGTTGATGTAACCTTGCATAATTTTTATGATTCCATTAAGTAGAATAGTTAACCACATACTTGATATTATAAACATCAACTCATTCAAGGAATCCACATCAAAAAGTAGCACAATAGGAAACCACATCATTAGACATTGATATACCATAAAAACCCCATAGGGTGAAAACCATCAAACATTTAATTTTATTATTAAATGCTCTTGAGGGTGTTCACCCTTCACTCATTGGTTATAAGGGAGTCCATCCCTTAACCACTGTCATAAAATATTATAAGAAAAAATAACTTAAAATATAATATATTTAGATAAAAGTTATTATAATTATTATGATATCATTTACCCACAAATATTCAATCTTTATGACTTTGTGGCATGGTTGTCTCATCAGTGGGCCATCCTATAACTCACACTCATTTGCATGGACAATTAATTGTTTACTTGCCACAATTTTAAACATAATCTATCCTTTGCACAAGTCACCATCTTTTCATGCTAATGTTTTCATCAGAAAATATTAGTATCATGATTAGCTAGAGTATTTATCGACCAATAATCAATCTTTAATACCGATTATTCAACATCTATTCATGGCATACATAAATGTCAATAAATTATTGGAACATGCTTCCTTTAAGAATACTGCATGCGCATTAGTTATAAGTGTATAACCATCAATGAAAATTTATAAACAATACGATATTAACTAATATTTCCCCTCGCATAAGCACACATTCTTACAAGACAAATCACTACAACTTTCTAGATATTCGTTTAAAGGAAATAACACATCAATTATAAAATTTTTACATGCAAATTACATAAACTTTATCAAAATAACTAGACCTTTAGCTATTACTTTGGATGCATGCAAATACGTAAATAGATCTAACACAACATGTTGTGAATTCCCACATGCGAATGTATCACGTAGTCTTCACTAATAAAGAAATACCATATCACATGCTTTCATATTGGGCCATAAAATATAAGGAAAATGAAAAAATATATTGAGCACATAATAGGGGGGCAAAAGGTTTTTATAAGTTGTATAGCAATATGTGTATGATAAGGCGTTGTTTATACAACACATTGACCACGCAAAGGCAAAAAATAAGTGTTATGGAGAAATAAAGGTTTAGGAGTATTGTGGGAGTATTGACATGGGAGGGAGAAATAAAAAACCATGGTAATTATAGGTCCACAGTAGTCTAATATTCAAACCTATTGCCTTAGTATTGAAAATATAATTTATCTTTCATTTTCATCCTTTTACTTAAATTTTTAACATTACCATGAAATGACTCGAGATGTTTGAGAGTGGTTCCAACCTCATTAGATTTCATATGGAGAAAGTATAATTTTAGATCTCACTCGAAATCCAGCAGGCTTATTAGTTTTTCAACATTTCAGGATCAGGGGGATTGTAATTTTTCCATTAGATTTTGTCATGTACTATAGTATAGAACTCATATTTAATCAAGAGAACTAATTCAGCTATGTACATTCATGTTAGTGACATTGGCTGTCAAACTCCTCTATCCTGACCCTATTAAAAATGTACTTACCGCTCAAACAAACTATTGACTTGACATGCTAAATTTTTTCTATCTTATGTTAATGCTTAGAGGGTGATATTAAGAACAAAGATCCTCATATAGGTAATGATTTCTATGATATGTAGGTATTTCTTGTAACATAATTTTTGTATATGTTAGAGGCCATCCAAAGCCTATTTGCTGATGTATTTTTGGTTAAGATATGGATTGCACTCAATGTTATTTTGGTTATGTGCACCCTTACATTCTATATAAATGAGACCTTGTAATTTATGGACCTATGGTTGATGAATATTATAAATACTAGATGAATGATGTTATATGGCTTAATTCATGTTCTTATGTTTTTCTAATCACAAATTCATCATTCTACATGTTTTTTTGACATATATGCATCAAAATATATAAAAATATTTATTATATAAAATTCACTGCCAATCTAGGAGCTTTTGAAATGTCACTCCTCGCTCTTTCTTCCACTCCCACTTCTCGCTTCTACTCTTGCTTCCCGCTTCAATTCTTGCTTGCGAGAAAGCTTTCTCCACAACAAACATGCAACACATTACTAATACCATTATTATCTATGTCTAATGTGTGTCTTAATAATTTTTACCTATTGCTAAGCTAGTGATTCTGCGAATGATGGGGTAGTAGATATGACAACCAATATGGCACATTCACCCTCTACTTACATTAATGTGAACATGTTGAATGAAAATGAAGGAGATAGTTGTAACACCCCTCCCTTGTGTGCTAAATTATTGGAAACCTAAGTTGAGGAGAGTTAGGTGTGACACCCTCCTTTGTGGTTTAAACTATTCTAAGTCTAATATGAGGAAGGCTAGGTGTGATATGTAATATGAAAGGAAAATGTGTTATTAAGTAAATTAATAAAATGAATCACTTGGAGGGTGGAGCACCAAAAGAGAGGAGATTCTTACCAAATCCCATTGAGGAATGGGATAGAGATGAATCTTTCATAATAAAGCTTCTACATGTGGTTCTAGATAAGCATGGATGGATTGGAAATCCATCAGATGGATGGGAGATAAGGATCCATTAGACATAAAAGCTTTGTGGGAAATAAAGGAAGTATTTTATGAGGAAAATCTTCGTGGGAGATAAAAACGAGTTTTTCTGAAAAAGGCCTAGGCAAATGGAAAAATCCATAAAAGCAAGACACCGCTAATGGAAACTAAATCATGAAAGAGGTTATTAAATACCCAATGCATTGATCAATTGAGGAAATTTGATCCTTGGCAAGAACCTCGGCTCGAAAGGAAGCAAAGGTGATTCATGGTTGGGTGGTAGTTCTCCACTCTCTAAGTGGTTTTTTAGTTGGCTTCAAGTGAGTTGAATGTACTATATGAGCTCTTACCTCTATATTTTATTTCATTTTGTTGAAATGGTTAAATCATGTAGCTCAGCTGTATAGATGAGGTGTTATCTGTATGGAAGTAATTGTTGCCTTATGTATGTGAATTTTAATGTATATGAGAAATGGTGGAATCATGGTAATTAGCTATTGATACTTGTGTCAAAGCGTTAGATTTCTCATTATCAACTTGCATGTGGCTTTCTACTGTGAAGTTATTTGTAGAAGTATATTGAGTGGATTCACAATTTTAATACCCATGCATGGTAGCATATTGCACATAATTGGATTACCTATGTTAATGTATTTCTATGGGAGTAATCGTAATATTATGCATGTGACTCCTTTTACATCCAAGAATAGAGTTAGTAGCAGAAGCATGGCATGAAGTTATATATATACAAACATTGTTTATGCAAAGATTATGTATGAATACGTGAGATGACTGTGGATTCTATAACTAATCATATTACATTTACTAAAGAAATATGGTATGCCATAATGCTCTAAAGTGTTAACTTCTTATGCATGATGATCAATTGAGCAAATAACATTTTCCATTGTATGACTAATGGGTTAAGTATCTATGTTTATATGTCTAATCTAGCTAGTATGTAGGGGAATGAAAGGTTTGTCAATAATGTAGTGAGTATGTGTAAATGAAGATGATCATGAAATTAATGTCCATTAGTGATGGTAGAGATTAACCCAGAGATTTTGATAGGGTGGATACCATCACAAGTTTTAATGGTCAATCACATACATCACACAAATTTTAAATTTATGGGGTTAGGGGTTGTATTTCCCTGTAAGCCATGGAGGTACGTTACAATAATCATACTGACTATTACTTGGTAGAGGGCACCTACATGCCATTGGAGATATTGAAATAGACTATTGTTTGGAATAAGGTCCATACATGCTAAGGTCACACATGTCACACCTTCAATTAACTCGAGTTTAGATATTGTTTCAAAATTTGCAATTTTAGTTTTGAATAGAGTTTTTCTATTATTAGAGATTTTATTTTGTTATTTTTATCTTGCATGATCTATTCATACTAAGATGGTCCACATCCTTAGTCAGTTAGAATATTTATGCATGAGAAATTCCCACCTTGGGTAGAGGACACAAATCTCAAGGAAGGGATGCATGCTCGCATGCTCCAATTCATCTTTTAATGGAGACCCACTTACTTGGCACTTTTACCATGCGACTATGGTGCACTAGATGATCGAGTTAGGGCTATGATTTGACAAAGTCAAACCATATAAGATTTTGCATGTTTCCATATTAATTGTACTTTATCTCCTCTTCATGTTCTATAAGTGAGATGAAAGGTGTGTCATTGTGCTGATTATTGAGGTTTTGTTTTGAATTGTTGTAATGTATATTTGTAATTATTCAATAGAATATAGATGGAATTGAGAGTTCAAATCTATGTATTTTACATTCAAATTTTCCACAATATGTATTTGTAAATTAGCCAACTTATATCTGCCTTTTTGTTGTTGAAAATTTCAAGTTTTTAACTACCTAGTATTTAGGTTATTCCTTTTAGTTACATAATCTACTTACCATTTTTAATGAAAATAAATGGATATAAATATAAACGAATATAATTTTTTTTAACGAAAATATAGATACATACAATATCTCATGAAAATAGAGGCCTCTTAAATTGGGAAGGCGTATTGGGTTCATATTGGTAGGCGGTTAAATAAAGTGATTTTTAGAGGGATTTCCCAATATATAGTAAAACTAAGATTTTTGTTTAGTACACCATGGAATCACATGCTATGTTAGAGGTTCATTGAGTGAACACCCCATGAAATGTATATTCTTTCCAACGAAAGCTAACAAAAATCTTCCATGCATATACATCTTATTCCACAATAAACTAAGATAACAGTTATGATAGCATAAAAGTACTCACAAATATTTTTTCTAAAAAAATATAGCTCAATAGTTCTTCTATCCATACGAAGAACATATATCTATAACACAATCACTATTCTTTGTGCATAGATGAGCTTATCATAATACCCTTTCTCCTTTCTTTAATGTACGCAACACATATTCCCTTCTCTAGAATTCTACCATCATTAGGTATTATTTTCATGTAAGAAATTACATACTTCTTTCTCAAAAGGAAGTTAATATAACCTCATTTTTCTATCTTCCCATATGTAAGTTTCTCATGCTTCCTTTTCAAGAAATTACCATAGATAACCATCTTTATGCATAAAAAGAAGACAACAATAACAATGTTAACTTAACCTTTTACGCAAAGAAATCAAGAAATTGACACAATTCATCTAATCAAACAATCTTTTCAAAGAATTATTCTTTTCAAGAAAGTTAACATAATAATTTTCTTTATCGACACTCAAAAACATATTTTTTTATGTCACAAAACATTTACTAGTCTCCATAGTTATTAAATCCCTACTATCTATGTAATAAGTATTCATAATTAAGTTAAAATTTTGAACATCCCATTTTAAAATAAATACATTTATTAAAGAAATTAATAAATACATAGGAAAACATCTGGCATACTCGCACAATCATATAATGGCTAGTAAATATGTATGAATTGGTAATAATCATGAAAACACTTATTTCATGATACATATCACATTGTTAAAAGTAAAGAAATTCATAAAACTAA
>APFE031129320.1:268954-289733 GCA_000404065.3 Pinus taeda
TATTGCATGAGTAACAGAAACAGACTCGACTAGAAGCCGTAAGGGTTCGACTTTCGACATATTTCACCAGGCTGAATGTTACACACAGAACCGAAGTCTTTCACTTAAATTAAAAACTGGAAATAATACAGCAGACACATCAACAGAAAAATTAGAGAAGCCAACAGAGGGCTTCATCCCATTAATCCCCCGAATCAACCTCTACCTAAAAAGGTACCCAAAAGGATGAAAGCGTAAAGACAAATTGAGCTAACCAGGAGGCATTAAGCCTGGAAGATGCATCGATGTGGGTGGTCCCCTGTACAAGCCAATCTGTCTGAGAACCCAAACAACATGTGCATAAACTTAACACAGTTTCAGTTTAAGAACCCTCATGCAACAGTTACTGAGGAGAAAGGAAAAAGCAATTAACATACTTTGACCAGCCTTAGAGAACCTCATACCTAGAGCATTGGAGCATTAAATCCATCTCTGTAGCACTGACTTCCCATCCGAAGCTAGGTCAGATGGCGGAGACGTGAGGACCCTGCACAGAAAGAGGGGTATTAGCTAGCAACTGAGTAATAAATTCCTGTTTAATACAAAGTGACTAAAACCAAAGAAATTCTGAGCGATTTTAACAGGTTCATACTTTGCTGCATAAGGAAAACAAGGATGGCTTACCTGTAACTGAGTTTGGGTGCATGGTTCAAGTTGTAGTGGCCTGGACACCATCCGGTAGTGTACAAGAACCTGGGAGCTGAATGGATAGGCCCATGAACGAGAACGGTAACCAAGAAGCAGAGAAGGCAAATGGTGGAGGAATGAGCTCCTGAGAAGAGACTAAGTGATGTGAAAGGAATTGAACCATCCACTGCCGTTGGATTTCCGAGCCGACTCTCAAACCGTCGATCGAGTAGGGATCCCGAGGCAGTATCCGTGTTGGCCAGCACTGCAAATGCCATGTAAAATGCCATTGCAGACATTAATACAACATTCCAGATCTAACAATAGTAAGGTGGTGGAGTCGACGATCCTGGACTGATGACTCATCTTCCCATACTCCAATCGACGGCGTATATCTAACTTTCCTGTAGGCTGGTGTAAATGACAAAGGTTGCCATCTTCGTTGGTAGATGGACCCTTATACGCCTGGCTAGAAACAATTTAGTTTGTTTTGGATTTTGCATATATCAAATGTAATACACGCAATGCGAAATAATAGAATGAGATTATGTACACATACATGGTGAGTAATAGCAATGGTTTATGCATAGGACATAAATGCATTAAAATAAAATAAAATAAGAATTCCAGGAGTATGACAAGTGGTGTCAGAGCCACGTTTTCAAAACTATGGCCTCTGGGGAATAAATGGACTGAAGTAAATTCATTATATATTATCTCTGCATTTCTAATTATACTCAACAAAAAAAAAAGACTGTGTTGTGCTAACCCTGTTCTCTGTTAAGATTCTTAGGCCAAGACTGGGAAAATTAGAAGACAACAAACATGAGTAGGGCAAGCAGCGGACCACACAGATTTGTAGCGGGTCAGGGACCTGAAACAAGCCTAGGAAATAACCCAGAATTATGGGTACAGCCTGTAGAGTAGATGTGTAATATGAACCTTGCAATATTAGAGAGAGTACAAGAGATGAAAAATGAAATGGCCCGATTACAAGAGGATAACACAAGGTTAACCATGGAGCAGGAGAGAATTCTAAAGAGCCTATCCGACAGACAGGATCAACAACCGCTGACTCCTAGTGCTGAGTAGTAAAGGGTGTCGGAGGAACATAATCCCCACATGGAACCAGACGGGTCGGAAGGAAGGGAGGAAGAATGGGAGGAGCAATTTGATAATGCTTCCGAGCAGCAGACATCAAAAATACAACAGATAGAGTTGCAAGGGGAATTTCGTAAGATTAAACCGCTACACTTCGATGGGGAGAAAGAGGAGGCAGCTGAGGCATGGTTGATTAATATGAAAAAATATTTCCAGCTATACGAATACAATCATAACCTCAAGGCGTGGTTAGCCATTTTCTAGTTACAAGGGAAAGCCACTCTGTGGTGGGAGGAAGTCAAGATCATGAAAGGAGTAAGTGGACAGAATATCATGTGGGAAAAATTTCAAAAATATTTTAAGGAGAGGTACTTGACAAAACATTTCTATGGCAAAAAGGTGAGAGAATTCCATGTCTTGCATCTAGCATAACAAACCATGGATGAATTTATCACCCATTTTACATCATTACTTCATTATGTACCTTATATTAGGGAGGAAAAGGCTAAAGTACTGAGATTTTTCAGTAGTTTACCCTTGAGTATGAGGAAAAGGATTGAGTTTGACAATCCAAAGACAGTGGACGAAGTAATATGTAAAGCCAGAATTTGTTACCAACAAAGTAAGCAGAAGGGAGAGGCTCCGGGTAAAAGAGGGACTAATAAGATGAATAATAGATTGGCTGGAAATAATAAAGGGAGTCGAACTAGTGGTAACAGGGGCTTTGCAAAAGGGAAAAACATTAGGAATTTACAGAAAAATTCACTTAATTCAAAGCCAACCAATGAGTCAAGAACCAATGAACCCCCTGGTAAATTAGATGGTGAAGGGCCAGCGAGGCCTCCCCTGCAGTGTTGGTGCTGCGGTGGACCCCATTATGTTAAAAATTGCCCTCAATGGAAGGGAACAGAATAGGTTTCCCAGATTCATGAAGCGTCGACAGTCAGTGACGTAGGACGTAGTCTACCCAGGATTAATGCTGCTCTAGAGGATCGTCACGCAGAGTACCAGCTGACCATGGTGGAATTCGAAGGTAAAATTTCAGACCTTACTGTCACTATTTTAATTGATCCTGGAGCCACATTAAGTTATATTAGTCCTAAGATTGTGGAGCAATGTAAATTACAAACTGTTAAATTTAGGAACCCATGGTTAGTACAGTTGGATACAGGGGCGAAGCGAAGAGTACTTGCTAAGGTCGATAACTACCCCTTAAAGATAGCATGACAATCAATAAAGGCATATTTGAATGTACCTCCTCTGGGTTCATATGGTGTCCTTATTGGTATGGATTTGTTAGAAAAACACTGGTCCCTAATCAACTGCAAAAAAGAGACTATCTATTACAAAGATGAACTTCGAAGAAGGTAGGCACCACAGGGGATTAAGCGATCAGTTCAAATTCAATCAATAAATGCCTCACAACTAGTGAAATGTATTAGAAAGGGGTGTCAGATGTATGCAATCCAAGTGGGCTATGCTAACTCAAAAGATAAAACATCCACTTTGCACAACATCCCGGTGATACAAGAATTTGTTGATGTGTTTCCAGACGAAATTCCCGGACTGCCACCTAAGAGAGATATACACTTTACTATCGAGTTGGTACTAGGGGCAGCACTGGTATCTCGAGCACCCTACAGAATGAGTAAACCTGAGTTGACAGAGCTAAAAATGCAGTTACAGGAACTGCTAGACAAAAATTACATTCGTCCCAGTGTGTCCCCATGGGGAGCTCCAGTATTGTTTGTTAAGAAAAAGGACGGGACCCTTAGCATGTGCATAGATTATCATTAGTTGAATAAATTGACCATCAAAAACAAGTGTCCCTTACCCCGGATCAATGAACTTTTTGATCAAGTGAAGGGAGCAACGATGTTTTCCAAGATCGATTTGCGATCAGGTTATCAACAAATTCGGATTAAGGAGGAAGACATAGCTAAGACTACTTTTAGAACAAGGTATGGGCATTACGAGTTTGTGGTGGTACCCTTTGGGTTAACAAATGCCGTTGCGACTTTTATGTGTTTAATGAACAACATATTCCATCAATATTCGGATAGATTCGTGCTAATCTTTATTGATGATATACTGATATATTCCCACACTATGGAAGAGCATAAAGAGCACCTCAAATTAGTGCTGCAAACCCTCCAAGAACACTAGTTATATGCCAAGATTAGTAAGTGCGACTTTTTCAAGGAAGAAATACAATATTTGGGCAATATAATCACAAAGGAAGGAATCACGGTAGATCCTGAAAAGATAAGGACCATAATGGAATGGCCTGTACTGAAGGATGTAGTAGATATCAGATCCTTCATGGGATTAGCTGGTTATTACAGACGATTTGTAGAAGGATTTTCAAAAGTGGCATATCCTATCACTTCCTTACAAAGAAAGGAAGAGTTTTTAGGTGGACCCCGGAATGCCAGAAAAATTTCGAACAGCTTAAGCATCTGCTTATCACTACACCCATTCTAAGCATAGCTGATCCTAGCAAGGATTATGTGGTGTGTACTAACATAAGAAAAGAAGGTGTAGGAGGCGTGTTGATGCAGGAATAGAAAGTAATTGCTTACGAGTCCAGGAAACTGAAAGAGCATGAGCAGAAATATTCCGCTTATGATCTAGAATTGGCAGCCGTCATTTACGCCTTGAAAATGTGGTGACATTACCTTTTGGGAAGAAAATTTTTACTTTTGACATACCACCACAGTCTAACCAATTATTTTTTCCAACCCCCCTTAAATGCTCGACAAGCACGGTGGGTAGATTCCCTAGGTGGTTTTGGTTTTGAAATCAAGCATTTGAAGGGGAAGGAGAATCAGGTGGCAGATGCTCGAAGTTGGAAATTGGAATGTCTATATGAGATTTCCTATAGCAAGTGGAAAAGTCCCTTTGGGGACATGATTAGACAAGCAACAGAGCAAGATAATGAATATCAACAAATAAAACAGCAAGTACAACACTCCAACAACAAGGAAAAATAGTAGGGTTATGTGTTAGATACTACTGGAATGTTGTATTATCAGGATGGGTTATATGTACCTTACCAGAACAACATTAAAAACTTGATTCTGGACGAATTTCATAAAATCCACTATGCTGGACACCCAAGATATCAGAAAATGAATACAACACTCAAAAAGGAGTATTACTAGCCAGGCATGAAGAAGGATGTGGTGGAGTACTTGGCACGGTGTTTGGAATGCCAACAAATTAAGGCGGAACACCAACACTCGTCAGGGTTGTTACAACCACTACCTATTCTAGAATGGAAGTGGGAAACCATTTCCATGGAATTTATAAGAGGTTTGCCAAGACAAGGAAAAATAACGATTCCATCATGGTGGTGGTGGACTAATTAAGTAAATTGGCACTTTTTATACCTGTGCAATCGACTTATAGAGTTGTGCAGATTGCCCACATCTTTATGCAAAACATATTTAGACTGCATGGATTACCTAAAATAATCATTTTAGACCATAATGTGAATTCACCTCGATCTTTTGGAAAACATTGTTTGGAGAATTGGGGACTCAATTGAATTTCAGCACAGTGTTTCACCCCCAAACTGATGGACAAACACAGTGGGTGAACCAAATGCTGGAAGATATGTTAAGGGCATATGTAATGTAGGAACCAAATAAGTGGGAAGATTATCTGCACTTGGTTGAGTTCGCATATAATAATGGCTATCATACAACATTACAAATGAGCCCATTTGAGGTATTGTATGGGCGGAAGTGCCACACACCCTCAAGTTGGGGCAGGCCAGAAGATAAGCTAATGTTGGGACCCAACATGCTTAAGGAGATAAAGTAAATGGTTAAGAAAGTGCGAGTTTATTTAAAGGAAACTCAGGATAGGCAAAAGAACTTTGCTGATTGTAAAAGGAAATTTAAAGAATATCAAGTTGGTGACCACGTGTATGTGAGAATTCATGTGAAAAAGAGCACATTACAATGGAGCGAGTGTGCTAAATTGGCACTCCAATTTTGTGGACCCTTTCAGATCTTAGCAAGAATTGGACCAGTAGCTTACCAGCTCGCCCTTCCATGTTTCAATATTAAAAGAATATGTTTATAATCCTAAACATGTAATCAGATGGCAGGATATACAGGTGAGAATTATATCCAGTTAATTGGTCGAAAATGTTTCCTTAAAAATAAAATTGACTTAGGATGTTGCATGTTGCAGGGCAAAACGAAAGGAGAAATTTTGGTCAAACCGCTGAACATCCTCGACCGGAGAGAAGTAATGCTGCGGAAGCGAGCTACTACCCAAGTTAAAGTGCAGTGGCAACACTTTGGGCCTAATGAGGCTAACTGGGAAGATGAAGAGCTCATGAAACAGATGTATCTAGGGTTGTTTGTGGTCGAAAGACATCAGGACAATGTCTAATTTTAGGAGGGGTGATGTAATGCCCCAAGAAAAATGTAAATATTTGATTTTACTGTGGTGAATGATGAACTATATTAACAACATTATCTCTTTGAATTTAAATAATATTAGATTTAAAAAAAAAAATTAAGAAATGTTTTCTTAAAAAAAACTGGCCACTTCTGAAGGGGAAAGTTAAAAGGCAAGACAGTTGCTGTGATTCCCAACCCTAACTGCTTTCCCTAACTGGAAAAGCTTCCAGAGGAAAATAGGGAAAGGGGGAAGTAGGGAGTACTCTGTGTTGTTGGGAAAGACAAAGAGAAAAAGGAAATGAAAAATTTCTAAGTTTGGTGATGACGAGATAACTGGGCGCTAAGCGCGAATATCTTGCTGGGGACAGTGGTCCTGCAAGAGAGCAAGGGGGGAGATTCTGGTCCCGAAGAACGAATCTCATGGACAAATGGCAAATTGAAAGCACATGAACAGAGGTAACCTTGGCTTTTCAAGTATTTAAGCAAGCAACAGTGAATCGGATAAGGGACTAAATTGTTCTTTGTATTTTTAAATAAAAGAAACTTTTAAAACATTGATGAAGCATGTTGTATTAGATGGTTGCAATGCTACAGTTATTTAACTAGGATTGAGCTAGGAATAAATGAGGTCTTTACCAAGAATCCTGTTAAGTCAATCAACGGGAACCGAAAACAAAAGAGATAAGTTGAGGGTTAGTGTAGTTGAATAGGTCTACAACTGAGAGAGCAAGGTGTAAATGCATAAACCATCCCACATCACATGAGATGCAGAGCAGAGTGTCATGGAAGAAGGCAAGTCATGCATGAGTGAATAGGTAAGGCCAGAAGGAATTATGACTGTAAACTCTATAGTTGAAATTAAATTGATGACTACAGAAAGAAAGTATTTTCTATATTGTATATATACCCAGAACCCTAGGTGTAGGGTTTCATTTTCCAGAACCCTAGGTGTAGGGTTTTGTTTCCAGAACCCTAGGCATAGGGTGATGTTCCAAGATTAAAAGTTGTTGTGGAAGAAGTTGAAATGCATTCAAATGGAGGAAAATCACTAACTGAAATAGCCTAATTTCTGGGTAAAATATATGTGCAGTGGCTATACTACTTTTTATTAGTTTACAGCAAGAGAACCATCCTTAAAACCAAAATCAAATATTCTTAGTGGCCATGCATATATTAAATCACAATAGGAATAACCTCTTACCATCACCTTAAGGGAATCTAAGTCAGTCGGACGACTGTATTGAGCATTTATATTACAATAGAAAAGAAAACTTCAACTGAGGCGTACAACCCAAAATGGTTCCTCAAGGTAACAGAGGGAATTCATATACGCAAAATTGGTTTGCTGTAAATTATAATCTACAGAGTGAATCGAGAAATAGCACTCAGGGAAGAGCGAGTAGGTAAATTTATGTGTTATTAAATTAAAGAAACCTCAGTAGGCAATCAAAACAAAAATGTGGAACTTGTAACTACGTAAATAATGACACTGTACATGGAATTGGCGATTAATGAAATTGTAACATTGTAGCAAAAAACTGTAACATATAACATTACATAGAGGAAATCAAAACATATTTCCAGAGACACATTAACCGAGGAGGGGATGTTTCCATTATCTATCATATCTAAACAAACCATTCAATAAACCGAATGCTTCATCATGACAGTCAAACTAATAAGGGAATTCAAGGAACCATACGGTATTATAGCTAAATCCATCACAATAAGTCTAGGGAACTTGATATAAATAAATCAATATATATATATAATATAGATTGCATGAGTAGCAGAAACAAACTCGACTAAAAGCCCTAAGGGTTCAACTTTTGGTATATTTAACCAGGCCGAATGTTACACAGAGAACCGAAGTATTTCACTTAAATTAAAAACTGGAAATAATATAGTAGACACATCAACATAAAAATCGAGGAAGCCAACAGAGGGCTTGGTCCCATTAATCCCCTGAATCAAACTCTACCTAAAAAGGGACCCAAATAACTAAAATCATAAAGACAAGCTGAGCTAGACAGGAGGCGTTAAGCCTGGAAGATGCATCGATATGGCTAGTCCCCTCTACAAGACAATCTGTCTGAGAACCCAAACAACAAGTCCATAAACTAAACACAGTTTCAGTTTGAGAACCCTCGCGTAACAGTTACTGAGGAGAAAGGGAAAAGAAATTAACATACTTTGACTAGCCTTAGAGAACCTCATACCTAGAGCATTGGACCGTTAAATCCATCTCAGTAGCACCGAGTTCCCATCTGAAGCTAAGTCCGATGGCGAAGCTGTGAGGACCCTACATAGAAGGAGGGGTATTAGCTAGCAACTGAGCAATAAACTCCTGTTTAATACAAAGCGAGTAAAACCAAAGAAACTCCAAGCGATTTTAACAGGTTCATACGTCGCTGCATAAGGGAAACAAGGATGGTTTACCTGTAACCAATTTTGGGTGCATGGTTCAAGTTGTAGTGGCCTGGACATGATCTGGTAGCGTACAGGAACTTGGGAGTCGAATGCACAGGCCCATGAACGAGAACGGCAGCCAAGTGGCAGAGCAGGAAAATGGCAGAGGAATGAGCTCCTAAGAAGAGACCAAGTGATGTGAATGGACTTGAACAATCCACCTCCATTGGATCGTCGAGCCGAATCCCAAACTGTCGATTGAGTAGGGATCCCGAGGCAGTATCTGTGTTGGGTAGCACTGCACATGCCACGTACAGTGGCAGTGCAAACATTAATACAACATTCCAGATCTAACAATAGTAAGGTGGCGGAGTCGACAATCCTGGACTGATGACTTGTCTTCCCATACTCCAATTGACAGTGTATATCTAACCTTCCCATAGGCCGGAGTAAATGAAAAAGATCTTTGTTTATAGATGGACCCTTGTACGCGTGGCTAGAAACAATTTAATTTGTTTTGGATTTTGCATAACTCAAATGTAATGCACGCAATGCAAAATAATAGCATGAGATTATGTACACATAAATGGTGACTAATAGCAATGGTTTATTCATAGCACATAAATGCATTAAAAAAAAAACTACGGGAGTATGAGAGTTATGTAATTTTAGGCATATGGTATTGATAAGTCATAGTATTGGCTCATGGTATTGTATCAAATACTATTTACATATTAAGAATCTCACTTTATTATCTACATGGTTAAAAAATTGCATGTTTTTTAAACATTTAAATGTTTAAATTAAATATTAATTTTTATAATAATAATAACAAAGTTATAATTTAGTTAGCTTTTATGGTTTTGTTTGTTTTTAGGAATGTGATAAATATGATGAAATATTTTTAATATCTTTAATAGTCATAAAAGTAATAAAAATATATACAATTTTGTGGATTTTTCAGCATGTGGTATTGAAAACATGGTACTTGGTTGGAGGAGGTCCAAGTGAGGAGAATGGATTTATAAGCTTGTAAGACACTGCCGAGTTAAGGTAGTTAGTTAGGATAGTTAGGGTATTCTTGCATTGGATGGAGCCAGTGAAATCCCTAAAATGAACTTGAGTCTATGTGTTCTTTGGATAGACTTGTACAGTCTTGATGTCATTAATGAGACCTTGTTAGATCTCTATCAAACAAACTAGTGACAAATTGGCCAGGGTGAGAATTAAACATAATTTTTATTCTCATTAGTCCAGAGGAACGCTATTTCTTCCTTGTGAATTCCTTGATGACCTAACCCAAATATGTAAGTAACTTCAACTACCAAGTGTCCTTCAGAACCAAAATATGTTAGTGTATAATAATAATAATGGTTTATACAACCTTGAAGGAAATTTTGTTTTAAATTTCTGGCTGTATAGGTCGAGGAATTTTTTGTATACCTTGAAGAATGTGGAACTGTGCAAGAACTCAGATATGGTTACTGTAACAAACTATGTTAATGAATGTTATAATCCATGTGAAGGAACCTGTACTGTGATTAGTATAGGTTAAGAAGTTTGTAGTATTAGATGGAAGTCAATATGAAAAACGTTACTGTAATAAACATTAGGCAAGGAAGATAGAAAACATTGTGGAACAGGTTAGTTGTACCTGACAAATAGAAAATCCATTTGATTCTTAAATATAAAGGTATAATCTATACATTACCAGTGAGAAAGGAAGTAGGCCTCTGGATGCACCCGATCTCGCTTACTCATTGAGCATACAAATGCTAATAATAGAACTACACTACTGAATATCTAAGTTTGGGGCGTGAGGGTGTTCATAATAGTTTGCTTGGCCAAGCCATGTTATACCAACAACCTGTGAGTGGTTCTGGTGTTCCTAGGTACATATATGCCAGGGTCTGTGTAAACTCAACCAGTCGTATTATAACACTACCTGTTGTGAACCATAAAAGAACCCTGAAGTAAAGAGTTGTCAACATAGTGTGGGAATAAATATAAAATTATATAGATGTTTGTAAAAAACCATGACTTGTAAATGCCTGAAAGAAAACCGATATCAAAGAATTATCCTTGTGAAAAATAAGGTAAGAAATCTTTTGCAAACAATTTAACGAGAGGTCTGAATAAGTATTTTAAAATTCTTCGAAAGAATGAGACAAGAGTACGTGTTGGGACTTAGGTTAGCTACAAAGGCTTTCCAACAACCTAATAAGCATTCCTGTGTCTGGGATGAAATTCTAAGAAAATCATTAATCTTATGAATAAATAACTATTGACAGCATGCATGCATAAAGAGACAATAATACAATCTAGCGTTGGAGGTACAAAATCTAATTTAAGAACCATATCAGTCGTAGAAATTATAAAAAAATAAACATCAAAGCAACAGGGACACAGAAGGGTTTTATCGAAACCCTAGTTAGTTTACCATACTGACAACAACATTATCTTTACACAGTACTGAATTTGATTCAAAATAAGTTTATTCTGAAACAAGAAACAATGTTCATTGTGAAGGAATATAAATAATAAACAACCCCAATTCGGCAGGAGTATCAAATACCCTATAAATTTTACATTACATACATCGACACCAAGCATAAATTGCAAGCAAACTGAGACGCAAGTAGATAAGCACTAGTATTTACAAACATAATCAACTTGAACACAAAATAATGCTGAGCAATCTAAACTCAAACTATTTAATACAGTGATAATGCCCGAAAAGGGATTGGGCCAAATAGTTGAATCAAAAGGAAACTATATTGTTCCACCATCAGTAAAACGCGTCCAAAAATAGGAACTAGGTGGAAAGATAAACTAAACTTATTCCAAATAGACAAAAGAAAGGGTCATACCCTACTTTGACCATAAAAATCCATATGTTGAACCATGCAGAAGACGGTAGCACAAGATGAACTTGGTCATCACATATAATATATTGGTCAGGAGACATAAGCAAGGAAAGATTCAAGAATTCCAAACAGAAAAAAGATACTGTAAAGCCAAGAATATATGCATGGTCATCATCCCTTGCGCTCTTTTAGCTACAATGGGACGAGGCTATTAGGGTAACTTCAGAGTGATTATAAAGCGGGAAAATACTCGAGGTTAAGATTACTCGAAAACAAGGTTAGTTACCTTTAAAAGAAAAAATCCTTGCGGGACATTCATGATAAAGACCCATGCTCGTAGTATTTGGGAGCTTCAAACCTGAAGGCTTGGGGAAGGGGTTTCCTTCATTCCTGGTGGGACATATGGACATAATCACATAGAAAAATTTGACTACAAGACATGCAATGATGAGTAAAAGTCACTAAAAAAACCTTAATATCTTGAAATTAAAAGGACAATGAGATAAGTCCTCTGTTCCTTACCTTATTTGTTCTCACCATAGCCACAAGAACAGAGCCACGACATTGCAGTTAATACAAGGCACATACAGTAAGAATTCTCGAAAAGGGTAAGACGCGTGACCCAACGTCATAGCGCCTAGCGAAATGTTAGGATATGGAAGTCAAAGCCTCCGCCAATAACTTGATATGGTACGAAGGTAAACTACATTATAAGTTCCATAATAAATCTATCCCTAAGACTCGCATATATGTAGCTAATCCAACAAGTCAATGATGATATATGTTAAAACAATACCTTCACCTTATCCTAAACTCTTAAATCGATAGTAACCGGGAATAACATATATTAAAGTATGTCATGCCAAAGAATGTATGGTATTTTGATTAGGAATTCCATGTACCTAATGTTTGAGATGAATCATAAAATATATATACAACCTCACCATTGTAGAGAAAATGCGTTAGAACATTTTGATATTAATGGTAACACATATGCATCATGTGGATAGTGGATAGTAAGATGATTTTTTTCGAGAAGTCATGGATGTTATAAGTGGTATTAGAGCTATAGGTTTAACTCTGAGGCCTAAAGGCCAATCTAGAGAGCTGAAAATTTTAATAGATGATTGTCGATATTACATAGAATCAAGAGATAAGGACAACAACAAGGGGAAAAACACTTTATAGACCCCTAAAGGAGGAGATTATGTAGGGTTCACTTAGGGGATCAAATATCATCTCCTATAGCTCAATTGTTGGGAGTAACCAACAATAGAGTAACTTCTTATCGAAGTTGATAGATAATAAAACCATACAAAAATTTAAAACTAATGTGACTAACTACTATATTCATAGCCAAGGATAAAGGGTGATGTAATAGGCTATGCCTTCTTATAGATATATGTACAGATTAGTAGAAAACCCTTGTTGGGACCTAGAATGTATTAATGACAGTAGGATTAGTATAAAAATAAAAAAGTTATTTCCTATAGGTTCATGTGAATCCAAAGGAATCTAAGGTTGAAACCTACATAATTGTAAGGAATATTTAACGAGAGAGGCACATACCAATTTAAGTGAACCACACAAGGTTATGTTGAGCTCATGAATGAAGAAATATTGTTATCATCAGCTCTCTCTCTCTCTCTCTATATATATATATATATCAATGTATCCACATAACCTGGGAGAGGAAGACACTTGGCTATACAGAAATTCAGTCTCATGAAAGGAATATGGCCAATTAGTAGTACCCCTACTGAAAGACAAACTTAATTTAAAACAAAAATCTAATAGAAATTTCCAAAATGAACTATGTAGATAAATAACCAACAAATCTAATAAATAACAAGTAGTGCATGTAAAAGAGTTTAACAATCTATCAGAAAATGGTAGGGTGTGGATAAAACCATTAACAAACACAAAAAAAAAAGATATCTTTTAAAAATCACTAACTTATGCCAAAAGTTATTTTGGGCAAAAAATATAACACAAAAAGGATGGAGATTAAAGTTATCCTATAAAAATGATATGTACATAATAATTAGTGGTTTCATTCTTATCATTTCATCATAACAAAGAAGATACTATAACGCTAGTTATGAAAGCATTAAAAGCCCTTAAATAAACAATGATAGACACATCATATATAATTTAATTATGAATCATAAAAATTCATGTTTTTAAGTTCAAAATTCCAGTGAAAAATGATAGTTCATCATGATCCAAGGAAAAAAAAAAAAGGTCCCTATGTAATTTACAAACACCATTACCAATAATGTGCCAAATAAAAAAGTATTTAAGACCCAAAAAGAGAGTTTGATAGAAACTCATGTGTGAGATGTGTTGGGAAGTACTACAATAAAATTGGTGATGTAAATATCGTGTGACCCTTTGCTGATTTTAAGTATGCTCGCATTACACTATGTTATCCCTTGAATAGTCACAATGAATTCTACTAATATTACTTTGTGTTTATAGCTTCAATGGCCTACTTGGGAAAGGATAGAAGGAAAATAATAAGATAAAGAAAACCAACTAGATTAAACAACTAACAAATAACTAATGTGGAGAAGAATAGGGTCCACTTGAGAAAAAGACAATGATCATATCTATCATGAAGGTGGTGCATTGAAGTATTCAGTAATGTTTGGTTCTGGCATTAATATCATGAAATTATGACGGTACCTAAAGGGAAGATGACTAGTTGCAAGCCATTATGGGGATAATGTATGGAACTATTCCCTGAAAATTAAAAAAAATGAAGGAAATAAAATCATCATAGTAAATATGATTACTGTGTTCATAGTATAATAAGAAAATTAGTTATTTTCAAAATGACATAAAATTGTTGTCCATAGGGCCTTAGTGGTGAAAAGTAGTACAATAACATGTTCTGAATGAAGTGGGTAATAGATTATAAACTGATATGGAAGAAAATAATTATATTAAAGTAACATAATGAGTGTAACACATTCAATACACTTATGACAAAAGGGAGAATACTCTTGTCCAAATTATAGATACATAATAAAATGGATGCAAACATCCCCTAGGAGATAAGTGTGGAAAAAGCTATATAATGTGGAATAGTGTAACACAATGCAGAAGCTACCGAATGGAAGCATGTGTTACAACTGAATTTTAAATATAGAATACTTGTGTCAAAATAATATATAATAGAAAGATAACATGAAAGATAACATGAGTATAATCATGGTAAGTGTTGTAACATAGGATTGTGACTAAAATCCAATGGCTGTCAGGAGCAAGTTTCACTTTCAGGATTGATAAAACTGAAAGAATTAATCGTACATTCCCCTATAAAAAACACAAGACGAAAAAAAAATTGAAAATTTCAAAAGAAATCTTCTATTATCTCCTTCAATATGGATTATCAGCAATTGACTTATTCATGGTATAAAACTTCAGTTTTGAATATCGAAATATTTCAAATAGTGATGGCATAGACATAGCCAATGACATTCTTAAGGAAAATAAGTGTGAGAAAATATGTAATTGTGCGTTATAGAAGAAGTTATAGTATAAAATAAACCTCTATCGAAAACCCAAAGAATGTTGGTGAGGATAGGTATCATAATGATTATTGAAATCACAAAATGAATGAAACATTTTGATACTATAAAATTAGAAGTGATAAAGATAATGATATTATCAAGCAGAAAGGCAGACGACATATATAATTTGGTTTGCTCTCTCGAACTATATATGGTAATGTGTAAATTATTGAGTAATGTGTTTATATGTATGTGTTTTATATGAGTATTATTTATGGTACCATGTGAAGTGGAATTGTAAGAAAATAAATAAATAATAAAGGTAATGGTAATTGGACTTATATGAGGTAAAAATTGTCATGGAAATTAATTAAAGATGGACTTAATTGATATTGTAAGTATAAAGAGGTAAATATTGATGGGTTCCTTAGAGAAATTCAACAAGAATTATAAGATATTATGATGTGGAACAACCAGGTGGAGAAATAAAATATTTTAGCTAAGTGATGCATCTATAACCACGAAGAGAAACCTCCAAACTTAGTTTTCATGAGCTAAGTCAATATGAAAATGAGTGCAAGGGGGAGAAACCCATGGTTGTACACGAAAATAAACCATGTATAACCATCACCAACAACTTGCAATGCAGGATGACAGAGGACAAAAACTTAAGAAAGGTTGGAATATGGGCTCTTGATTTTTCTAAAAGAAAACCTTCTCAAGATGGGCATAACTGATTTGAAATGAACAAGTAGATATCCATGTAGCTGCCTTGAATATGGTAGGAAAATAAAATTGTGCTAAACCTTACACCATGCCTAAGTAATGCATATGTAACATTTGAAATTAAGATAAAAGCATAGTGATACTACCCAATATGATAATATAGTAAGTATAATATATCATAAATTATAATAATGGTAAATCAATTTTAAATTGTTACCACCATTAAGTACATAGTGCCAATAGAATTGGTACTTCATGATTTGAAATTATAGTGGAACCACAAGGTGGGGTCCTTGTTGATTGACCTAGCCATTGGGTAAGTAGGAAGGATTTATTGCTATTGTTGATGAACTTGTAATGATGTTACTAACCCTTACTGAGTGGAGTGAGCTAATCATGATTGGGTTGTGATACATACTAATGACCCTTGCTGAATACATAAATAGTAACTAATGGTGTCCTTGATAAAGTTGAAATGATTATATATATGCTTCTTAAATAATGGTAGATGGATGATAGGTGGAAATTAATGACAGTGATTGTGAATGTATGATGAACCAAATGGAATATTCTAGGTGGAAGCTATACATACTCATAATCAAAGGGAAAGGGAAATTACACTATGGAAGCAAGTTGTTACCTAGAATAAAGTGTAGTGGAAGCACTTTAGCTAGGAGAGGCTATGAGATAGAAGCAAACTCCAAGAATATTTTTTTTCTTTAAGGTGGGGATATGTAATACCCCTTGGTGAAAAGTAAATATTCAATTTACTTTTACTACACAAACTTGGTAAATCACGAGCTAAGTGTAAAACCTAGTGGAAAACTTAATGTTTAACATTTTTTTTTATTTATTTTAAAAGGTTATGACAAGTCTTGGAATTCACTGGGAAAAAATAGTAAATGATTTTTATTTTCACTCACGAGACGGTTAGAAGGCTGCTATTCCCCTTCTTAGATATAAATGATCTTAGTTGGGACAAGGGAGCTAAGAGGGTGAGAGGATTGAAAAACTAAGGAAGCCTTGAAGACTTGGTACCTAATTGGAGGATGTCTAAGTGATGGGAATGAATTTGTAAGCTTGTGAACCTACAAGAAGACACTATGAAGGAAGGGAGGACGGTGCTAGTTAGGGTATTTTTGAGTTAGTTGAAGCCAGTGGAATCCCTAAGACAAACTTGTGAGTCTGTTCATTAGTTAGACTTGTATAATCTTGATGTCTTTGAACAAACCTTGTTATGTCCCCGTAAAGAAACTATCCTAAGAGTGAAAGAGTGGATAAGGGGGAGAATTAGACGTAATTTCTATTGTCAATGGTTGGGAGGAGTGGTCTTTGTTCTTGGTGAACTTCATGATGATATATCGTAAACATATAAACATATAAGTACCTTGCATTGGCAAGTTTATCTCGAAACCAAAATGTATTACTGTGTATAATAATAATAACGATTTATAATGTCTTTATAGAGATTATGTTTTAAATTTTTGGCTATAAAGTTCGAGGAGTCTTTTGTATACCTTGAAGAATATGGAACTATGCAAGAACGCAGGTATGGCTACCGTAACAAACTAAGTTAAGGAAAGATATAATTCCTTGTGAAGAAACCTATGCTATGATTAGCCTAGGTTAACAAGTTTGTATTATGACATGGAAGTTAATATCTAAGATGTTACGGTAAAAAGCATTAATCAAGGAAGATAGAAAATATTGCGGAATAAGTTTTTCATACCTGATAGACAAAAAAAACCATCTGATTCTTACATATAGATAAATAAAGTGGGAAAGAAAGCAGGCCTCGGGATGAACCCAGTTTTGATTACTCATTAATCATACAAATATTAACAATAAAAATACACTATTGAATATTTAATCTATGGGGGGGTTCAGATAAATTTCCTAGGCCAAACTAGGTTATACCAGTAGCGTGAGAGTAGCTCTGGATTCCCTACGAACATGTGAAGAATATGCCAGGGCCAATGTAAACTCAATTAGTCACAGTATAACACTACATATTGTGAACTAGAAAATAAACCTAAATTAAAGAACTATCAATATAGTGTGGGCATAGATATAAAAGTATATAGCTGTTTGTAAAATACCATGACTTGTAAATGCTAGAAAGAAAACCCACATCAAAGAATTATCCTTGTGCAGAATGACGTAAGAAACATTTTGCAAACAATTTACCGAGAGGTACCAATAAGTATTTAAAAAAAGGTTCAAAGGAATGAGAAAAGAGTATGGGTTGGGACTCAAGTTAGAGGCCAAGCCGTTTCCAACAACCCAATAATAGTCCTGGGACCAGGATGAAATTATAAGAAAACCATTAATCTTATGAAAAGATAACTACTGACAGCATGCCTGCATAAAGAGGTAATAAGATAATCTTCCATGGGTAGTACAAGTAATTTAAAAAACATATCAGTCACAGGAATTATGAACAAATAAACATCTCAGTAACATAGGGACAAAGTAGGGTTTCATCGAAAACCTCGGTAGGTTACCATATTGTCAACAAGATTAGCTTTACACAGTGGTGAATTCATCTCAAACTCATTTATTATTTAAACAAAAAAAACAATATTCACTATGAAGGAAGACAAATAATAAACAACACAAAATGGGTAGGATTATCAAATACCCTATAAACAGTACATTACGTAAATCGGAAGCAGGCCATATAAATTGCAAACAAACTCAGACTTGAGTAGATAAGCATTGGTTTACAAACATAATCAAATTGAACATAACAGAATATTGATCAATCTGAACTCAAACCATTCAATAGAGTCATAATGCCCGAAAAGGGACTACGCCAAACAACTGAATCAAAAGGAAACTATATCATTCCGATATTAATAAAACTCATTCGAAACTAGGATCTAGATGGAAACCTAAACCGGACACCTTTCCAAATAGATAAAAGAAAAGTTACAAGGGGAACCCGAAAGGGTGAAAACCTAATTTGTCTATAAAACTCCTAATGTTGAACCATGCAGAAGAGGGAAACATAAAACAAACATGGTCATCGTGTATAATACAACAGTCACGAAACATAAGCTAGGAAAGATTCAAGAACTTCAGAGAAAATAAAAGAGACCGTAAAGCCAATAATACATGCATGGCCGCCATCCCCTGTTCTCCCTCAAGCTATAGTGGGACGACACACTGAGTGTAATTTCATAGTGATTAGAAAGAATGAAAATAATTGACGTTAAGGTTTGATCGAAAACAAAGTTGGTTACCTTAAAAAAAAAAATCCTTGTCGAAACTCATGATAAAGAACCCTCGGAAGGATTTTCTAGGGATTTGTGGAAAAAATTACATGGCCAAAATCTAATTGTAAGACCTGCAAAATCTTGATGATTTAGTTAGTTCTAAACAAAGGGACAAATTAACATTGATATGATTATTACCTAAAAATATGCCTCTTGATATAAATGACAAAAGCTTTAATTCAGTAACCCTTAATATCTTTAAATCAAAAGGGAAATGAGATAAGTCCTCACTTCGTTACCTTATTTGTTACCACCATAGCCGCATAGTGTAGAAATTGCAACCAAGGTTCGAGTCACCAAACAAGAACGCCACCAGGTGTGCAGAGGTGGGAATGAGGATCGAAGCGCGGTGAGGGAGGAGATAGTTATACACCATAACCAATCCTAATCTCTCTCAGCCATTCAATCGCACGTCATAGCATCCAAGGTTTAGGGACATAGACACTACATTCCGGTTAATTATCCATAAGGGGAAGGCATGTTACCAATGGCATAAGACACATCCTAATGTTAGGATAAGGTCAAATCCTCCAACAATAATTTCTTATGGTACGAATGTAAAATATAATATAAGTTCCATAATAAAGCTATCCCTAGGATTCACCTATATGTGGTTAAACCACCAAATAAATGATGATATATGTTAAAACATTACCTCCACCTTATGCTAAACTCTTAAGTTGTCAATAATCGGGAAGAACATATATTAAAGTATGTCATGCCACACCATGTACGGCATTTTGATTAAGAATTCCACGTACTTAAAGTTTGAGATGAATCATAAAATATATACAGTCAAACCACTGTAGAGAAAACATATTAGAACAGTTAGATATCAATGGTAACACATATACATCATGTGGATAGTGCATATAAAGATGAATGATCGAAATTGTTTTTTTGTATTGACGAGGACATGAACGTTACAATTAAAGATTTCTTATCATTTATTTTGATAGAAGTTACTTATATTTCATTTAAAATATTATTATTGTTAAACATTTCCAAGAACTTTTATAATTTACATAATTTATATATGTCGGATACTTATTAATTTTTATGTGCATATACTTTATTTCATAAAAACATTTTAACTATCATTCCAATTTAATGTTTTTATACTTTAATAAATATTTTTAATTTTTTATTTTAAGAAATTAAATACATATAATTTGCTTATTATAAATATGAAATGTTAATAATTATAATAATTAATTATGATGTCAATTTACTTAACTTTTGTAGACAACATCTTAGTTCTATTGGTATTCCAATTTCATGCAACATTTCACATATAATAAGATTTGATTGTGTTTATTTATTTTAGACAAATAATATTGTATGAATTTTTACATTACACATAATATTTAATCAAATATTTTGAGGAATGGAGTGATGCTAGATTTTATAGCTAGGTGAGCTTGTTTTCCCAATGTGAAGTGAGTTATAGTCTATAGAAAAATAATTGTATTTGATCACTCTAGGTTACAAATTATATAGTTTAAGAATGTTTGAAGAACAAACATATCTTAATTGAATATTTGGATACTTATCCTCTTTCATTAAATGAACTTTATATTCCTTTTATTTTATTTTTGAATTTTGTCTACATTTTATTTCCTTTTATGATTAAAAATTTTTATTAAACCATCATATTCAATATTTTTCTTTATTTTCATTAATTAGCCCGAAAAAAAATTAAATTTGTCTAATATAACATTAAGTGATAGCATATTCCTGATATACTTGGTTGTAGAGCATCTCTAGGTGCAATTAAAAAAATAAAAAAATAAAAA